>CAKNXH010084358.1:13903-43743 GCA_932178445.1 Andricus quercusramuli
GGGGGGGGATGAACGATTTTTCTATGTTCTACCTAGTACATTAAATGTGAAAAATGTATGTTACTTCATTGATAATTGTAACAATATTAATTTTATTAGTATTTATAAAATTTTTCAAGAAATTCTAATTTGTCTAAACATCTACGAGCATTCATAATAAACAAATTAGTACTTGAAATATTGAAATTTGTCAAAAATTTAGTGAGGAAATGTTTCTCCAGCTTTTTTTTAGATACAATATATGCTTGAACAAATAAGGATTATTTAAATAATTGTAAAATTATTCAAACAAATTATTTTATTGTTATTATTGATGAAATAACTCATAATGTCTAGAAAATGCGTTCATTTCGCGAGTTAGCTGAAAAACCCCCAATAATTAAACAAATTTGAATTGTTTAAACAATTGAATATTAGTTGAAAAATGACCGGATATTCTTGAATTACTAATCAATGATTATTTAAGTTGAAAAAAAAAACTTTCAAAAAGCGTCAATACGCCGCAATATTACGTAAAATTCACATTTATCACTTATGGGGTTTTCTTTGGGGACCCATATGAGTGGCTTGAAATTATTCAACCTCAAAATTTATGATTGATTCTTATTCTCTGACAAATTATAAACAATATTCCAAAACACATAATTATTTGTAACATATTGTCAGGTTTAAATATTAGATTTACAAAAAACTGACTTTTTCCCATGTTAAATCAATGGGAAATTTCATGGTTTTTGCGCGACCCCTAAATATTAACCGATTTTGCTCAAATTTGGGAGAGATTTTTTTTTTGGCATCCGAACAAAATTGGGGGGGGGGGGGGGTGAGAGCAGAGAAATTTAAGAAAAAAAAATTCACCAAGTATAAATAAGAACCACCCTATTTTTCTATTTATATTTCTATTTCTATTCAGCTTTTTGGTTTGAAAATTCATCCCATTTTCTAGAAATTTCATCTTTCTTTATTAGGATTGCAACTTTCTGGTTAGAAATTAGTCAGTTTCGGTTGAAAATTCACATTTTCGAATTAAAAATTAATTTTTTCGTAGAAAATTCGTAGTTTGAGCTCAAAAATTTAAAAAATTGGTGGAAAATCGACTTTTTAATTGATATTTGAACTACTTTGTCAAAAATTAATTTTGTTAGTTGTGGATCCATCATTCCAGTTGAAAATCTATTTCTTTTATTGAAATTTAATTTTACTAACTGAAAGTCAATATATTTCAATTTTGGTAGAAAATTTATCTTTTTTATTTCAAAATTCTACTATTTAGTTCAAAATGTAAGCATTTTGATGCAAATTCTTATTTTTTGGTAGAAGATTAATCCTCTTGGTTAAAAATTAATTTTTTTCTTGAAATTTTGACTATTTTGTTGGAAAATTATGTTGAGTTGAAAATGAATCTGTCTCAGTTGTAAATTCTAGTATTTCACTGAAAAATTCTCTTTTTTTGGTTAAATTTAACTGTTTTTGATTGAAAATTAATATATTTTTCCATTAATATACATGAACTATTACATTTTCAGTGAAAAATTCACTTTTTTCGTTAAAAGTTTATATTTCAGAGTGAAAATGTTAACTGTTTCGAAGAAAATTCGTATGTCAATTGTTGAAGATTTTTATTTTTTGGCGAAATTCTTTTTTCTTTGTTCAAAATTCAACTATTTTGTTAAAAATTTATGTTTTTTGTTGATAATTTATCTTCTTTCTGTAGAAAATAAATATTCTTATTGAAAATTCATTTTCTGGCAGGAATTCCATCTTCATTGTTTAAAAATTCAACTGTTCGATTAAAAATGAATCTGTTTTGCATTTTGATTTTATTGTTGATTTTGTTGTTGTTGTTTTTTGTTGAAAATTCAAACTATTTAATTCAATTTAACAGCTTTTTATTTAAAATAAAAATTGTTGCTAGCTTAAAATATCAACTATTATAATTTTTGTTGAGAATACATTTCTTTGGTTGGAAATTAAACTATTTGAACAAAAACTCGTTCTTTTCTTTCTGTTGGAAATTAATTTTTTGTACCTGAAAACTTAACTGTTTTTTTGAAAATTAATGTTTTGAGTGGATGATTAAACTTTTTCTTTGAAAATTTATATGTGCGTGTGGAAAATATAACTGACTTACACAAAATTCGTCCTTTTGCTTAAAAATTCCACAATTTTGTAGAATATCAGATTTTTTGTAGGAAATTAATTTTTCCCTTTCAAAATTAATTTTTTCAATGAAAATTATCCATTCCATTTTTTCATGAAAACTTATCTCTCTCAGTTCAAAAATTTAACTTTTTGTGTGGAAATTCATCTAACTTGTTGAAAATTCGTCCTTCTCAGTAGAAAATTCACCTCCTTGCTTGAAATTTCAATATTTGTTATATTTTCTTTCATAATTGATTGAAAAATCTATCTTGGTTGAAAATTTAACTTCAATTGAAAACTGTTCATTTTAGTTTAAAAATGAATCTCTTTTAGTCGAAATTTCATCTGTTTTGTTCAAAAATGCAACTATTTTGTTGAAAATGAATCTAATTTGGTTAACGACACAACAATTCAATTGAAAATTCGTGCTTCTTTGTTAAATTCAACTGTTTTCAATTCAAAATGATAATTTTTGTTTGCTTAAAATGTCAAACAAATGCAATTTTTGTTAAGAAATCGGCTTGGTTGGTTAAAAACTTAACGACTTGGTTAACACGTAAACTAATTTGTTAACCCACAACAAAAAAATTGATAGCAGTTCGAACCCAAAAGTTCATTGCCTCACTACCCCACGACGGGCCAACAGCACGCAGTATTCCCGAACAGTCACCCATCCAAATACTAACCGCGCGCAACACTGCTTAACTTCAGTGATCTTACGAGAACTGGTGTTTTCAGCGTGGTATCGGTACCCACAAGAAACATAAAAATTGCATTTATTTCTGGATGACCCCTAAATGAATTCGTGAAAAAGATGTGAAAAATTACATAAGATAGGGGTTGGGGGATGAAAATTTTCGATCCCAAACGAAGTTGTTTCAAATTTCAGTAAAAATTTTACCTAATTTATGCACAGTCCCTAAGCGCCCTGACTCGCCCAGCATCAACTGCGTTCAGATGACTTAGCCGAATTGCATTTAACGATCTTCTTCCAAAGCACGGCAGTAGTTGTTAGGATCTAATGAAGATAATGAAGGAATTGACTACTGTCAATCAAGTTAAGATGAAAGGGGACATGAATATGAGAATAGAAAGGGGGGAGGCTGGGGGGAGAGTATATCTTCTGAGGTTGAAGAGGAAAAAGAAGAAGCAGAAGATGATGATTGTGTACGAGAGTATCCGACCCACGTTGAAGGGACTATCGTAGTAGATAATTCAGCGCGTATCTCGGTAGCCGTTCGAGTCCCTGCAGCACGATGCGTCGGCCATCACAAAGACAAACTTCTGATGCGGTACCGGAACGTTTCGCTCCACACACAATCATTCTGCATGCCGTGAAAGGTAGTACACAAACACGTGCGAAGGAAAGGGACAGCTGAAGGTAGGCAGAGCTTGGGAAAGAGGAAGATGGGGAAAAAAGGGAAGGGCAAAGAGGAGAGTCCGAAGAACCGAACAACAAGACACGAGATTGCTGACGGGCCGCGAGAGGTTGGCGCCATCGCGTGATTACCAATTTGGAATTACTCCCTCCGAGTGGATGATGCGAAGGACGCGCGCCGATTATCAGCCGCTCAAGAGGGACGATCATTCTGACGAAAAAGAGATGCGAGATTTGAATGGAAGCCTGGGACAGTGAAGAAACCAGTGATTTCTGGATTTGCGGCCAGTATGATGGATTCTTTGAGGCCCCTGGTAATCATCGGTGAATCGCACCTCAGGGTCCAACCATGGAATAGGTTATCAATTTTAGGGGTGAAAGGGGTCACGTCAAAAGTTAAGGTTTGTAACAGGAGGAGGTTGGGGGAAGTAACGTTATGTTTCTTGGTTGTTTTTACCCCCAGAGTGAAGCCAGTTGACTTGGAATGAAATGATCAAGAAGTAGCAATGTTTTTTTCAAAGTCGATCTTGCTCTGTTGGTTGTTCCTGGTCTGCTCTACTTTGCTTATCTGCAAAGACAGTTAAGGCCCCTGGGAATCATCGTTAAATCAGACTTCATGAACTGAGGCTAAGCGGAAAAGCCTTTTTTCTGGAAAAATATTCTATTTTCACGTAATAATCAAAGGAAGTGCCCAATTAGACAGACCATGGCAACAACTCCATCGCATTAGTAGAGTATTCTATTATATTGTATCTAACAAAGGAAGACAAAACAGTTGTCTTTATTGGTTTCTGCTTTCTAGACTTAACATGCTTGTTACCGGCCATGTTCGAAGAAGAGCATCTGCTCGGTTCTGATGTTGGACGGACCTAACGATAAAATGTAAAACTATGATAAGCATGGTCCTAAAGGATGGTAGTTTTTTTCAAGAAAAGAAATCTTTTTTTTTACGTAACAATCAAAGGAAAGAAATGTGCCCTATTAGAAGGACCACGATAACACCATCATAGAAGTACTAGAGTATTCTAGTTTCTATCTAAAAAGAGAGCAGATAAAACAGTTGTCTCCATCAGTTTCTGCTTTCTATTCTCACCATGCTTGTTACCAGCCATATTCGAGAAAGAGAATCTGCTCGGTTCTAATTTTGGGCGGACCTTACGATAAAATGGAAAACTATTATGAACATGGTCCTGAAGGATGGTAGTTCTTCTCAAAGAAAATTTTATTTTTTACGTAACAATCGAAGGAAAAAATGTGGCCTATCAGAGGGACCACTATAACAACATTATATCAGTAGTAAAGTATTCTAGTTTCTATCTAAAACAAAGCAGATAAAACAGTTGTCTCCATCGAGTTTTGCTTTCGAGACTTACCATGCGTGTTACCGGTCATGTTCGAAGAAGAGCATCTGCTCGGTTCTGATTTTCGGCGGACCGTACGATAAAATGGAAAAATATTATGAACTTGTGTCCCACAAGATCGTGGCTTTTTATTCCATCTGTGTTCACCTAAAATCAGAACCGAGCAGATCGGGTCTAGTTACCGATGATGTTTAGAAACCCTAATGAGCCATTTGAAAACTACGTTATTAATTTGAAGGGAAACGGGGGGCATTCTAAAAACTAAACTTTGTAGCAGGTGGATATTGGGGGGCTCACACCAGCGGGTAAAGAACAATAAAAGCGTAATAAGTTCCAAAATCATATCCATATTTCAGATTCTACACTCCTTTTCTTATTTCCCTTTTTTTCTTTTTTTTCAAGAATTATTATTTTTTGCTCTTTTTTTTTAAGAAATTTGGCCTTTTACTCGTTTTTTCGCGTAAATGTGAACTGAATTAACAGTACCTAATAAGAAAATCTTACTATTTTTCTATAAACGTTAATTCTTTTTAATTGAAAAGTATTCTATTATATTTTTGGTTCAGATTTATCTCTTTTGGTTAAAAATTCAAATATTTGGCTGAAGATTGAACTATTTTGTTGATAATTCGTTTCCTTTTTGGTTAGAAATAAATATTCTAACTGAATATTTAACTATTCCATTTTTGGTTCAAAAAATATGTATTTCCAGTTGAAAATTCAACTTTTTGTTGAAAATTTATCCTTTTTAGTTGAAAATTCATGTATTTCATTGAATATTCATCTCTTCGGTTGAAAATTAAACTATTTTGTTGTAAATTTGTACTGTTGGTTATTTCCAACTATTTTTTATTAAATTACAATCTTTCTTGTTTGAAATATGAAGTATCAAAATTTTCGTTACGAATTCAAGTTTTTGTTTAAAAATTGAACCATTTTGTTAAAAATCCATTCATTATTGAAGACTCATAATTTTCATTCGAAATTTATCTCTTTGCTTGAAAATTCAACCATTTTGCTGAAAATTGGATTTTTTTGTTTGCGTATAATTTTTTTTAATTCCAAAATATGACTATTCCATTCGTGTTTATTTTCTTATTGCAAATTCTACTATTATGTTAGAATATTTTGTAAATTGTTGAAAATTCGTTTTTTTTGGCAAAAGTTAATATTTTCAGTTGAAAATTCATCCCATTTGGTAAAAAATGCAACTGCTTATTTAAAAATTAATCTTTTTCATATTAAGGATTCAGCTATTTTATTAAAAATTCCTATTATTGGACAGAACTGAACTATTTTTTATTTTAAATTGAAATCATTTTTCGGTGAAATATCTTAAATTACATTGTATCGCTGATAATTTATATTTTCGTGTTAAAAATTCAGCTACTTGGCAGAAAATTGAAAAATTTGGTTGAAAATAATTCTATTTATTTGATAATTCAAATAGTCTTCTTTGTTTCGAAGTTCAACGTTTTGGTCAAAAATTCATGTATTTTATTAAAATTTTGCTTTTTTGCGTAGAAAATAATTCTTCTCGGTGAAAAATTCATCATTCTGTATGGAAATTTCATCATTTGAAAAGATGAATTTAAAGAAAAAGTAGTTGAATTTTTTATTGAAGATATAATTTTTCATTATGAATTCGATTTTTTCCAAATGGTTGAATTATCAAATAAACAGTTTAAATTTATCCAGAAAGATATATTTTCAACTGAAAATATGAACCTTTCACGAAAAAAAGCAAATTTGAATAACACGAAAGAATTTCCAACCAGATTTTTTCAGTTTCTATAAAAAAAAATACAATTTTTATGAAGGAAAACTATTTTTTAAACGAAAAAGACGTGTGTATTTTAAATGAAATAGTGAAATCCTCTATCAGAACACATTGGTTTGCAAGTAAACAGTTGCATTTCAAACTACAAATGATTAATTTTTAACGAAGTAGATTAATTTCCTATCAAGAAGTACAAATTTTCAAGATAATACCTAAATTTTAAACTCAGGAAGATACATTTTCAACCGAGTAGTTATATTTTTGAACAAGTATTCGAATTTGTAAACAAGTATTTAAATTTTTATACAAATATATAAATTTGTATATGAAAAATATAGATTTTTGAACCAAAATGACCCAGTTCAATTTTCAGTTAAAAGCCTAATATTCTACCAAGAAAAAAAAAAAATTTCCAACGGAATAGTTACATCTTCACCAAGTAGTAAAATGTTTAACCAAAAAATATCAATTTTTAACCAGAACTATAGTGGTATTGGATACTCTCAATTAAGTTCACAATTGAGCAAATAAACCATGGTAAGGCAAAGTTTTTCGAAAACAGGAAAAAAAAATAATTCTCGAAAAAAAACGAAAAAGAGAGGGACATCTTCCACCAAATTCGCAAACTTGGTAAAAATTTATCATCAGAAAACATACTAAACGTTATCTAAGTTCATAAAATTATTTTCACGACCCCCCCCCCCCCCCCAAATCTATCCGTAGATTTTAAAACGAACCCCACCCCCTTTGAAATTGGTGACGTGGTTTATAAACGGCCCCCTATGGTAAATGATAAACCATAAAGCTGTGTTTTCCACGTTCCCAAAGAATACAAAAGAAAGAGAGAAAATAACCTGATCTCTGACAAAAAGAATACAAAGAAATATCTTTAAAGCTACTTGAGAAGGAATTATTTTCCTTCGCATGCAAGTGTCTTATGTTATCTCACACCTTCTTCGCAGGTATTCCGAACTGTTGATTAATGGTCGGAAAGACAGACTCGTCCTCATTCATCCCGAGAAGCCAATATCGAATGGTGCCTACCTAACGGATAATATTCGCGATGTTATCTTGAATCGGACCATGCACTTTGTCCATAGCTTTTATTGCATTTTGCAATAAAAAGCAAGTGACCTCTGGACCTGGCCATCAAAAGCAAACCCACACCATTGGAGAACCTTGATGCTTCGTGCGTGGGGTACGTCCATCTTAACGCGGACGTTAACAATAGCTTCTGTTTAGAGTACTTACGCTCATGGGGGCTGCTGGGTAACCCAAGTCAGCCATCTTACATCGAATAAATCATCGCGAGACGTCACGAGATATCATTGAACCGGTTGATGGCTACCATCGCTGATGCAACGGGTGCTCTCTCAAGTTGCTTTCTCGAACCGGGGTAATATAATGACACATTCAAAAAATTACTGGCAACATCATTTTCTGATCTAATCCAGAGGATTCTGATACTCGTACTCAACGGAGAAGTTTTACGTTAACTATAATTTATCAATAAATTAATAAGTAAATATCTCTCTCTCTCTTTGGACGATAAGTTGGAATTTAATATGAAGGTAGATATCAATTTTGCTACCTGGTATCCGAGTTTCAAAGACCACTCGGTAGATTTCCTGACTTGGTTTTACGATAGGAGGATAGTATCGCCTATCAATCAGATGTCCGAGCTACATTGTCTTTTATGATAAGCAGATAAAGGGCGCTTATTCTAGGGTCCTGGCCCTTCTTGGACTCCGGGTGCGGATTTCTGGACCACCCGGGTGGATCCTATACGTCTGGCGGGAATCTTATTGACTAAAATGAAAGTGGCGAATCGCTGATGAGACAGTAAAAAATTACAGCAAATTCTTGCGATTGGATCTTGTAGATCAAGGATAATCTTGAAATCTAAACCGATATAGTAGCATATGAGAAACTAGTCCCAAATGATACAAGTATAATCTTCAGTTCTAATCTTAATTGAAGTCAATCTAATCTGGATCTAAGTTGTCTTGATATTGTTTATCTGGTTAGAGTAAAATGGAAGAGATGATGAAGACTTGAGAGGAATTGAGGAATCCCAAGATCTTGTGGGTTGCGATCTAGGAAATTCTTTGGTGAGCGATATGTAGGAAATGAGCAACCAGTTGGCGAAGATCTGCCTGGTCAAAAGTTCCCCGTCGAGAAGAGAAGGCGGAGGAGTAGGATATGGATGATGGCGAAGAAGAAGGAGCCGTGAGGGCTGAGTACACAGTAGCAGACTCCTCATATAATGCGATATAATCACCTGGCATGACTGCACACTATCTGATTCGTACACACACACAAATCACTGACAGGGTCCACATTTGAATCTTGGATGACCATTACTCACTGCTCCTGATATTACTTCAATTCAATCAGTGTCTTGCCACTGCCTGGCCCGCCCCGGTGCGTATTCGCCAACGAGCTTTTACATCCACAAGTACCAAGCTATCTGTAGCTTTAGATGATGAATAGTTTGAACTCTTCTGGAATGCCGTCCAACCATCATCGACAATTGGTTTTGCTTCTTTACCTTCGATTTCTCTTATGAGTTCCAATATCCTATATATCGGAAGTCGGGAGTAGAATTGAGAAGTTGAGAATCAAGAAACCAATTTAGATACACAATTGATACTTTGGGATTGGGTGCAGACATCAAATCATTGATCGTTTTGGCAACGATTTCGATCCGTTTTGTGTCCTTTTGGTCGTTTTGGAGAGTACCAGACAGATTGCAACCTGTTCCAGGCTAAGGTTAATCGATGTAGCTACTGTCAGTGATGAATAAGCGTAATCGGCAGACCCGAAACGGACCGTGTGAATTCCACGTCGGTCGAGGTACGACGCGTCTCTCACCCTATCTCTTTGTCTCATTTTCTCCTGTCTAGCCATCTAATTGAGTTAAATTTGAACACCCCTCTTTTATCCACTCGCGACTTCGTAACAATTACGATGAACGTCCTACTTTATCAGAATGTCCCAAATAGTTTCAGGCAGTTATCCTTGAGTAATTTTTATTCCAATTTCGGGAAAAGGTACCTGTCATTATAAATTTACATTAGCGATATTGAATTAGTTGTATATGTGTATTGTAAATATCGCCAATATGAGAACTTAGAAGATATAAAGCAATCATTTGAATAATGAAAAGTTTCCGTTGAACATGTAGTTGCTTGTAAGTACGTAGCATCCACTTTCCATATTCACTTCTTGGACTCGCCGACTTGTTGTGACCAAGCAATAAATCTTGTGGTAAGGTCTGAGCAGCCAGTGAATTGTAAGCGGTCAAATGATCAAAATTACAAGGTTCGCTGATGACATTCCCCCCATCAGTCGCCAGGAATAATCTCAAACGTACTCGAGAAGTGGGGCCTGCTGATTTTCATTCACCGTGATTGGTTAGGTAAACACATCAAAGCCCAGAACTGTCCTTTCCGTTTTGCACAATCATGACTCGTGTAATCGATTCACAGGCTCTATATTCAATCCAACTGATGGTGTCTCTTCCATTCTTGGATATACCTGCAAAGACAGTTAAGGAGATTGAAAAAATGGGGGGGGGGGGGGGGGGGGCAAAAAATTTTGAAAATCAATTTCCTATTTTGGACTTCACACTCTTTTCCCCCATTCCCCACTTTCCCCCTTTTTCAAGAATTCCTTTTTTTCCTCTGCTTTAGAAAAAATTCCCCTCTTTCTCTTTGTTCGGGATGTAGATCATTGTCCTCTTTTGATTAAAGATTCTACTATTTGATGAAAGATTAAACTATTTCTTTCTTTTTTGTTTAGAAATGAATTTTTCTAACTGAATATTAAACTATTCCACTTTTGGTTCAATAAATTTATTTTTCAGATGAAATTTCAACTATTTGGTTAGAAAGGTGACCTTTTTTATTTTAAAATTACTGTATTTTGTTGAAAATTTGCTTGTTCTTGGTTCAAAATTTTTAGCTAAAAATTGATCGTTCTTAGTTCAAGATTAGATTGTTAATTTTTTCACTAAGAATTTATCCTCTTTGGTTAAACATTCAACTACTTGCACTTGAACAAAATTAATTTATTTTTTTTTCAAATTCATTATTATAGTATTTTTCTATCTTCAGTTCAAAATTGTTCTTTTTTAGTTGCAATTTCAACTATTTGATAGAAAAGTTATCTTTTTCACTTGAAGATTTAACTTTCCAATTAGAGTCCATCTACTTTAGCGAAATCCAATTTTTTGTTAAAGATTCATAATTTTGTCGGTTGAGAATCGATTTTTGTAACTGAGAATGTAACCATATATTCCATTCTTTGTTGAAAATTGATATTTTTTATTAAAAAATGATATTTTCAATCTGAAGCTTTAACTATTTTGTTAAAAATTAATCTGGTTTGTTCATAATTAATTTTTTTGGCGGAATATTATTCTTCTTGATTGAAAATTGATCAAATTCGTTTCAAATCACTGGAAATTAATCTATTTTTGTTGAGGATTCCACTATTTTATTGGAAATTCATCTTTTTTGGCTGTATTCAACTATTTTTTATTTCAGATCCAAATCTGCTTTGGTGAAAGATCAAAATTTATATTTTTTCTTAAGAATTTATAATTTTCTCATGAAAATTCGAATTCTTGATTGAAAGTTGAACTGCTTTGTTAAAAATATTTTTTGTTGATGAAGATTTATCATTTTAGTTAAAAATTAAACTATTTTGTTCGAAATTCATGTCTTATGTTAAAAACTCGTCTTTTGGTAGAACCTAATTCTGTTTGATTGAAAATTCATCTTTTATAGTAAAGAAGTTTTTTGTGTTAAAAATATTTTTGGTTTCATTTTAATCTTTTTTTTAGAGATTAAGTGTCAAGTTAAAACACGAATTACAGAAAAATTGTTAATAAAACATTTGCATTTATAATAAAATAACTAAATTTTCAACTAGGGAAGATCATTTTCAACTTTCAAGAAAATAAGACAAATTTGCAGAAAAATAATTGATCTTTCGACCACAAAATATGACTTCAACAATCTAGCTGAACTTTCGACCAACTAATGACATTTTCAACAATATTGTTTGATTTATAACCTACAAATATGTACTTTCAATTGAATAGTCGAAAACGAATTAGCAATCCAAAAGGACAAATTTTTGAAAAAATTTTGAATTTTTACCTCAAATAAATGACTCTACAATCAAAATTGTTGTTCTCAAAAATGAAAATTAAATTTTAAACAATCCCAATATTCGGGTATGAATTTTTAATTAAAACGTACGAATTTTTAATGAAACAGTTGAATTATTAATAAAAAACTTCAATTTTCGACAAAAAATTATGGCCTTACCTAAGAAATTGATGAGTTCTGAAAAGAATAAAAAAATAGAAAAATTTTCAACAAAAGAGTTAAATTTTTAATCTATAAAAATACAGTTTTAACTAAGAATATTAATTGTGCCGTTCAATGTAAAAATGGTGTAAGTCCACATCTTTAAAAAACATATTTTTTTGCCGAATTGGAATAAATATGATTCAATTTGGCAAAAAAACATGTTTTTTAAAAATGTGGACTTACGCCACTTTTACATTGAGCGACACAATTGTGTATCCAAAAATACGAATTAATGAAATAGTTAAATTTTCAGATTTTTAAGACAAAAAGATGAATTTTCTACGAAATAGTTGAATTTTCAACCCGAAAATATGAGTTTTTAACAAAAAAGGTAATATTTAAACAAATAGTTTAACTTCCTACCATTGAGTTTAGTCTTAACACGAAAATATGAATTTTGAACAAAACATGGAATAGTTGATAGTTTACGAAAAAAAAAAAGATTTTATTTTCGATTCCTCAAAACAAAAACAAAAAGTCTAATTCTTTACAAAAGTAGATACTTTTCAAGCAAACGTTTGCATTTTGTACCAAAGGGATTAATTTTTAACCAAGTGGAATAATTTTTATCCAAAAAGACGAAGTTTCAACAAAATACATGAATTTTCAACTCGGAAAGATCAATTTTGAATTAAAGATGTAATTTTTTAACAAAGAAAAAATAATTACATTTTCAGATGTAAAAAAATAATTCTCTTAAGAAATCGTTCCAACAAAATTGTTAAATTTTCAGCCATGGAGATGAATTTTCAACGAAAAATAGACCTGTACATGTTTTAAACAAGGAAGATTGTAATTTAAATCAGAATCTGTTGAAGTCCACCAAAATGTACAAATTTTTAACAAAAAAGGTAAATTATCAACAAAAAAGATGAATTTTCAACTATAATTGTAATTCTTGAACAAAAAATACGAATGTTGAATAAAAGAGTTCAACATGCAACTAAATATTTGAATTTTCAAGCAAAAAGATGAATTTTTCACCAAGATTGATTTCTTACCAAAGCATACAAATTTAAAAAAAAAATTAATTTTTAACTAAGAAATACAAATATGTAACCCAGTAGTTGAATTTTTAACTTAGTACCTAAATTTACAACTAAAGAAGTTGAGTTTCCAACCAAAAATTTAAGAGCTTGATTTTCAGTCTGAACAATTAATTTCCGACAAAAAAGAAGAAATAAATTTCCAACAAAATAGTTAAATCCTCAACCATATAGTAGAATTTTTAACAAAAATCAAATAAAAAATAAGCATTGTTAATAATGACTTTTGAAATTGTAGAAAATATTTCTATGCCTAATTGTAACTAATTTCATACCATAATTGAAGGCGAAAAAAAACTTCTTGTTAAAATTGTTTATTTGACAAAAGTTATTCAGAGTATCATGTTTCCGCTTCCTCTGCAGATAAAGGTTGCAAATTTTATTTCATCCTAATGCTATAGGGCTCATCTTATTCCTTGAAGAATTATCTACAAATCTCTGCGATGCTTTTTTAATAAAAAATTCATTTGGAAGAAAATATTATTTATGAAATTTACAATTGTTCAACGCCTCAATGCATTTTTTGAAATAGAAACGTACAAAAGAGATTTGTAGACAATCCTTCAAACAATAATAAGAGCCCTATAACATGAGGATTGAATAAGAATTGCAACTATCAACTGAACACAAAGGAAACAATTAAATCTCTAAATAAATATTGTCGAATAAACAATTTTCACCTGAGATGTTTTATTCCAAACATCGTTTTGAGTACTCTTCCAAAATTAGTTACGATTAGCAATGGGAATATCCTCTTCATTTTTCGACATCATTAACAATGCTTATTTTTCAAATTTCGATAAATAGTGTGCATCCTTATTTTATTTGAACTGTACCATTGCAGGGAAATCTTTTGCCAAATTCGTAAAATTTGTTGCAATTCATCATTGAAAAACGGAGGTAACGTTACTTCCAGTGACCCTTGCCATCCTCCTGCTCCTCCTCCTCTTCTTTTTGGAAAATTTGAAAAAGTTGTTATAATTTATCAGAAAGAAAAGTATTGAAAGTTATTTTAGTCCGTAACATCACTTCCATTGATCCTTGCCATCCTCTTCCTTCTCTGTATGCTAAAATCGGAAAATTTGTTATACTTTATCTATAGGAAACGTACTAAAAGTTATCTTAGTCCGTAACGTTGCTTCTATTGACCCTTGCCATCTTCCACCTCCTTCTCCTCCTTTTGCGAAATTCGCAAAATTTGTTATAATTCATCATAAAGAAAAGTACTAAAAGTTATCCTAATCCATAACGTTGCTTCCATTGATCCTTGCCATCCTCCTCCCGCACTTCTTCCTCCTCAAGCGAACCGTGATTTCTTGCCCAACCCCTCCTCTCCTGAAATTGGTAAAGTTTTTATGGACGGTCCCACACTCCCCATCACTGTTTACATATCATTCTCCTAAAATATTTTTGACAGGTTAAAGACTTCCCGGAAACAGAATCCGGAAGTACAAAGAACGATTCTGCGAGTCTTGGTGCACGCGACTCTCTTGGCACAATCGGTGATCCGGAACGAAATATCCGTTTGTAGGACTGAAGGATTCAATATAGAATAATTAGACAGTGGATCCAAACCCAAAATTTGTTGTACGCCTTGTGTGCGTTGTGCACACCGCTATGTCATCCCTCTTCTGGGACTAATGATATGTGTGTATTTCCCATGGTCGGGTCTCAGACCCAATGCCATGATTACATGGTATCGGCATCTTACAATGCGAGGATATTCACTGGTACCACCATGCCACTATGGGCCAAGTCCTTGGTCGTGTTTGTGGGCCTTCGCCACCCGCGAAGGATGTGTCTTCGTATATAGAAACGAATGCTTGGATATCTTATTGAGCTATCAATGGGCCAGACTTAACCCTTTGCCAGGGCGAAGGCACAATGTAGTGTCCCTCAGTGGGAAACCTTTGATCTTCACCGACTGGAACTATATATGTTGCATTACGACCTCACTATGCTTATTATTGCCCGAAGATACTACTGTTGAACTCGCGGTGATGTTTGACTTCAGATAGTCTTGTAATTGTTGTATTTAAATCGCCTGTCGTTACTCGAAGAATTTTTAGTACTGAATTCGGGCCCATTTCGGAATGGTTTGTTTAACTTTTTTATTTTTTGGTTCCATTCTTATCTTTCTTCTTGCCTTCTGTCTTCATTGTCTCAAAACGACTCTTTACAAACCCAAAAGGACATGCGTACTGAAATTCATACAGAGAATAAATTGTTACATTTGCCATCTTTTGAGTTTTTATGCGGAAAAATATTTGTACGATAACCTTAAGCTTCCGATATGTTAGACTGAAACATCTAAGGGCGGATGAAGAAATTTTTTTGGACGATTGCCAAATTCCTTCAAGAAACGTATGTCAAAATAGGTGGAGAAGGGCTTTCCCAATTGAAAAAAAAACTTTCAAATGGAATATGATGAGGCGATAAATTCCACTTAATTTATCTTTTTCCATTATAGTGTTCACATTCATAAAAAAATGAAACCATGTACATTTTTGGGGCCATGCATAAATTGTGTAGGCTTTTGTGTGTGGGGGGGGGGGGGGCATTAGAGCAGCGATTTTCCTACGCTGTCTTACATGAGGTACCATTTTTATAAGGTACTGGTCTTCTTTTGAGATTCAAAATTCTGCTTCTTACTTGAAAATCGAACTACTTTATTAAAAATTCATTTTATTTATTAAAGATTCATAATTGTAGTTGAAAATTCAACTGCTTGTTCGGGAATTAAACCTTTTTGTTGAATATTTATATTTTTAAGTTGCAAATTCCAATTATTTCGTAGAAAATTTCACTATTTGGTCAGAAATTCATATTCCGTGGTTGAAAATTTGTCTGTTTTGTAGAAAATTCGTCCTTCTGACTTGAAAATTCAACAAATTGATAGCAAATTTCATTATCCAATTAAAAATGCAACTGCTTTGGGAGAAATCTACTTTTTCAAACTGAAAATCATTGTTTTTCAATAGAAATTTATTAATGCTATTTTTGGTTTGAAGTGGTTTTTTTAGTCTAAAAATTCAATCATTTCGTTGAAAATTCGTCTTTTTTGTGAGAAAATTAATATTCCTGGTTGAAAATTCAAGTATTTGGTTAAAAATTGCATTTTTCTGCAATTTTTTTCTTTTATTTAACTATATGTTGTTTTATTTCAAATTAAAATCATTTTTGTTGGAATATCAATTATTATATTTTTAGTTGAAAATTCTCTGTTTTGAGTTTTTGCAATTCAACTACTTGGACGAAAGTTGAAATACTTTTTTTAAACTAATTTTTTTGTTGAAAGATTTATAATTTGATTCGAAAATTCATCTCTCTGGTTGGAAATTGAACTTCTTTGTTGAAGTCTTCCTTTTCTGGGGTGAAAATTAATTTTTTTAACTGAGAATTTAACTTTTCCGTTGAAAGTGAACTTTTTGTTCAAATTTCATGTTTTCGAGTTTATAATTCAACTGTTCTATATAAAAAATTCATCTTTTAATCTTAGAAAATCCACCATAATCCAAAAATTTGTTATGGTGAAAATTAACTTTTCCAAATCTGAATTTAACTTTTTAATTTTTTTTTGAAAATTGATTTTTTTTTTTTAATTCATAAATTCAACATTTTGGTTATAAATTCATTTATTTTCTCGAAAATTTCTTGCAGGGGTTAAAAACTAATGTTCTTAAATTAAAATATAACTATTTGATTGAAAACGATTTTTCTGTTTGTTAAAAAAATCATATTTTTGAGTAAAAAATTCAAATCTTTTGCATAGAAAATTAATCTTTTTGTCTTGAAAATTTAATGGTTTGGTAGAAAATTGAACTATTATCTAAATAATTTTTTTTCAAATTATTTTGAACATTAATTTTTTTAATGTAAATTCAATTGTTTCATTTTCGGATAAAAGTTGATCATTTCAGATAAAAATCAACTTTTTGGTTGGAAATTTATGTAATTTGTTGAAAATTCTTCTTTTTTGGTCGAACATTATTCTTTTTGGTTTAAAATTTCACTATTTGATTAAGAATGTATTATTTTGCAAAAAATTCGTCTTTTTTGGTAAAAAAATGTATTTTTTGAGAATTCGTCTTTTGAGTTGGAAAATTGAACAGTTTGATAGAAAATTAAATTCTTTGATTATCTTTTTTGTTAAATATTTATATTTTCATTCAAGAATTTAAAAATTTTGCCAAAGAATATATAACTATTCATTTAAAAATGTACTTATCTTGCGAAAAATTCATGTATTTTTCGAATTTTTTTTCTCTTAGCTAGAAAATTAATCTTTTTTGTAGAAATTTCATTATTCTGGTTGACGATTCAAACATTTTGTTGAAAAGTCATCGTATTTAATTGGATTCAACTGGTCGATAAGTTTTTCTTTTTATGTTGAAAATCAATTTTTTTTACATAAAATTGACTTACATTTTTTTGGTTAAAAAATGTTGTTTAGTTGAAAATTCAACTATTTGGTTTAAACTCCATGTATTGTTTCCAAAATTCATATATTGATGAAAAATGAATCTTCTTTGTTGAAATTTGATCTTCCTAGGTTATAAATGTAGGTATTTGAAAAAAATGAAAATATTTTATGGAAAGTTAAATTAGTTTGTCGGAAATTCTACTATTCTTTCTAGCGAACTTTTTTGTCGAAAATTCAACTGTCTTGTTTCAAAATCGTTCCTTTGGATTAAAAAAATCATCTTCAATGGTAGAAAAGTCATCCACATTGGCTTAATTCGATTTCATCAACTTTAAAATCAGCAATTCTATTTTAAATTGAAAATTGATCGTTCCTTGTTGAAAATGTAAGTATTTGGTTTAAAATTTATTTCTTCTATTGGTCAATATTTTTTCTGATAGAAAATTAATCTTCTTGGCTGAGAATTCATCTCTTTAGATAAAAATTCAAATATTTGGTACAATCATTTCTGATGTCAGATTTGGCCACATACTGGTCAAATAATTTCTGGAGGAACGAGAAAAAATCTGCCACGTTTTTCCAGAAAATTATTTTTTCAGTAATCGGCAAAATTTAACATTAGAAATTAATTAATTAATTACCCTGGTCGACAAAATACAATCAATACTCTGAATATTTGGTTCAATTTTGAACTCTTTTGTTTGAAATTCATTTGTTTGTTGCAAATCTATCGTTTCGATTTGATATTCATCTTTTTGGTTGCAAATTCAACAATTTCATTGAAAATTTAATTTTTCCGTTGAAATTTCTTTTTTTTTTGGTTGAGAATACATTTTTCAACTCAAAATGTAACTATTCCATTTTTGGTTGAAAAATGATCTTTTTGGATTGAAAACTGAACCATTTGGTTGAAAATTCCTGTATTCTGTTGAAAATTTATCTTCACAGGTATCAAATCATTTTTCTTGGTGGAAAATTCATCTTTCTTGTTAAAAATTCAAACTATTTTGTTGACAATTTTTTTTTTAGTTCGTGATTAATTGTATTCTTCCTAACGTTTATATTTTTTGGTTCAAACTTGATGTATTCTGTTACAAATTTGTCTTGCCAGGTATAAAATTAATTTTCTAGGTCTAATATTTATCTTTCAGTTTAAAAAATAAACTATTTGGTTAAAAATTCATCTAATTTTCTGAAAATGCAATGCCTCTGAGTTGTAATAAATGTAGATTTATATTTTTTCTGTAAAAATTGTTCTTGTTTAAGATCACTTGATCCCACTCGCCCCACATAAGGAAAAGTAAGATTTTAGCAAAGCATTCCTCTTCCCAAATTATCTTACGTAATTTTTGAATGACCCTTGTGAAATTCTGTATGACATTTGTCAGTAAATATCTTTGAGATAAATTCACAAACAATCATTTTTTTGCATCAACATTATTGTAGATTGGAAAAACTCATCTAAAAATCATCATCAAAAAATCATCTCTTTGATGAAAGGTTATTTTCATACCCAAGAAAAAAACATTTACAAAGGCCAGGGAAGACGGTCAAAAAAGGATTTAATTATTAACGATTTAATGTTTGAATAAGAAAACATGCTCGATTGTTAAAGAGGATATAAAAATAGTTCATTAAGCATAAGTCACATCCGAATGATAAATGCCCGAATATTGTCGAGCGGAAGAGAATGCCGCGAAACTCATTCATTTGAGCCTAATTACACACGCATCTTCGGAAGTAACATATGGGCCAATTTCTCACAATCGCGTTTCTCATTGATCCGCCTCTATTTACTCGTACATCCAAAAAATTCATTATTAAACAGAAACATGTGGGAGCAGTCTGTGGGAAAATCGGCGAGGAAGCCTCGAGCGAAATATTGCCGAGAGTGAAAGAAAAGAAAGAAGAAAGAAGATACGTTCGCGTCAAGGAAGACCGCGTCGTAAACAAAAGCCAATAAAATATTACGTACGGGCCTCTCTGCGTACAGAGGGCCGAAAAAAAAGAGTTACATGGACAGTGCTGGTCTGTAATAACAGCTACGGCGCATAATTGCCAGAACGATTGAATTTCTATATTACCGCGAAGCCCTTGCTCGGCGCAGAAGACGTATGGTTCTGGCGCGGCGAGAATCCTCCACTTGCCTTAACGCTCCTGGCCGCAAAATTAATTCGTCCAGGCCCTCTGTCACCGCAGCAGGTCTCGCGTTCTGCATAGTTTTTGAAATGGTTTCGATCGTCGCCCGATTCGCACCATAGCCCGAGTGTGGATACGAGCCAAACGCTTCGAGAGAAGCGCGGCAATGAGTTACCGGGCGGGGACTATAACTCGCCCGGTGATATACGACTGTATCTCGGTACCATTTGGCAGACGTAGATATATTATACGCATACCGCCAAGACGTAAATTTATTTATTCTATAATTATCGCGTACAATTGGTAATGCGCCCCGTGTGCGGTACCGACGCGAGAAAAGCGAAAGGCGCTGCCCGCGAGAGATCGTTACTTCCTCGCCATTTCCGGCGATCAAGGACTCGTTAGAAGCAAAAATTATTATTCTCTCAATTAATTCTCGCCAGGGAAAAAACTGGGGTACGAAAAGTTGCAGGCGATCGTTCAAGCTGGGTAATTATCAGCTGATTACGCCAAACTGAGGTAAACTTTCCGTGGTTGCGGGCCTGGAATGTGCTGCCACTAGCGAGGCCCGCCGGAGATACCTGTGATCCACTGTGAAATGTTTACCTCCGTTTGGTGTGCCCAAGCGTTTACCCTGCTTGACGGATCACAATTATACAGAGTAGTGTCCTGGAAATCCTTGAAAACCTGGAAAAGTCCTTGGATTCATTTTTACCTCGAAAAACATGGGAAAGACCTTGAATTTTGCTCATCATTCTGAAATTGTTGTTCGTTTGAAGAAAAAATTGTTGTTTAAACTTTTTCTCTGCTAAACGATTACCTTTTTAACAAGAGACTTTATCACGGTGAAAATCACGAAGCTACAATCTAAATGGTATTTGAATATTAATGGTTAGAGCAAATAAAAAATTGGTCGAGGTAAAGTTAGAGAATTTTGAAAACGAAGTTTGGAACTACCCTGATATAATGTTCTTGTTAATAATATATTTTTAAACAATAATATCGGTTGGTGGTAACCAAAACAAACTCCGTTCGTAGACTGTTGTCGATAAAATCCAAGTGATCAAATTCTTGCTCTTTACAGTCTTATAAAAAACAACACATTTTAGTTATGGTGTCAAAATTTTAATAAGATCGACGTTTCGGCTCGTCTTTGAGCCATTCTCAAGATCTAAACAAAATAATTTCATAAAATGAACAAAATTTTTAAAAATCGAAAGAACGAATTGAATAAATATATATGGTAAAAACTAAAAACATTACCTGAAGTCGATGAAAATTGTCGGGAAACCATTAATAAAAAAAAGAAAATTATTAATAATTAATAGTTATTATTTTATAGTAATTGATAATAGTTGATTTATTTCCTTGTATTTTTATATCTTCTGCTTTGACAATTGCTACATCCTGACGACTGTAACTTTAGTGAAGAATTTTATTATTTGGTAGCAAACTCAACAATTTTCATTAAAAATCATACTTTTTATTTGAAATATCTACTTTCACATTATTCATCGAGAATTCATATTTTTTGGTATAAAATTCAATTATTTGGGTGCAGGTTGAAACACTTCATTAAAAAATAATTTTTCCATTGTTGAAGATTGATCTTTTTGGTTAAAAATGCCTTTTTTGGTTGAAAAATAATGTTTTCAACTAAAAATGTAACTATTTCATTTTCTGTTGAAAATTGATATTTTTTAAATCGAAAATTCAATTACTTGGGTAAAACTCGAAACACTATGTTAAAAATTTGTTTTGTTTGAGGGTTAATTTCTTTGATTGAAAATGTGAATATTTTGCTGAAAAAAATTTTTTCATTTAAAATTAATTTTTAACCTCCAAATGTTACTTCCATTTTTTTGATTAAAATTAATCTTTTTAAGACAAAAATTGTTCTTTATTGTTAGAAAACTAATCCTGTTGTTGGAAATTTTCTCTTTTTTTATTAAAACTGCAATTTTTTGTTGAAAATTAATTTTTTTCTTGAAAATACGTATGCTTGGGTTGAAAATGCTGTATTTTGGCATGAATGTTCAACAATTTCTTTGATATTTGCAACTGTATTGGCTAAAAAATCCTTATTTGTTGAAAATTCGACTTTTTGA
The DNA here is from genome assembly GCA_932178445.1 of Andricus quercusramuli. Taxonomy (NCBI): domain Eukaryota; kingdom Metazoa; phylum Arthropoda; class Insecta; order Hymenoptera; family Cynipidae; genus Andricus; species Andricus quercusramuli. Next base: position 35,665 of record CAKNXH010084358.1, read on the forward strand.
TTGGAAAATTCGTCTCTTTTTTAGAAAATTAATAATTTCGGGTTGAAAATTCAACTGTTCTGTAGGAATTTTTTTTTTCTTTAAAAGTTCACCTACTTTATTAAACATTCATTCTTTGTCTGCAGAATTGAAGATTCATCATATTTGTTTTTTTTTTTTTTTAAATTCAACTCCTGCTGAAATTTAAACTATTTTTTGGAAAATCCGTTTTTTTGTTGTTGTTGGAATACAAACTATTTAAGTTTTTGTTGAGAATTCGTCGTTTTGTCGAAATTTCCAATTTTCGTTTTGAAAATTCAACTATTTTTGAATGATGTTAAATTTTTTCTGTTTAAAATTCGATTATTTAGTTAAAAATTCATCTTTGCAGGTTGAAAACTCAACAATGTGTTTGAAAAATCAACTTATTTGTTGGCAATTTTATTATTTTACTGAAAATGAACCTGAATTAGCTTAAAATTCGATAACTTAGTCAAATTTCAACCGATTAAAGAAAATTCTCATTACTTACGATTTTGAACTCGCTTTAATATTATAAACAGCAAAAAATTTTGAATTTTATAAGTTTCATTAAATTGTTTTTGAAGCTGAAATGCTGAAACAAAAAAAAAAGTTTTTTTTCATAAAATCAGATTTTAGGGGCAAATTTCACATATGAAACTTTTTCAGTTCCACTAGACCTACAATTTCTATTATGTTTCGTCGAAAGTATTTATTTGACTGTAAAAAAGTACTTGGAAGAATGTATTTTTTAGTCCTGGAAAACCTCGAAAAGTCCTGGATTTTTTTTTTGAAGAAACGCTAGACACCGTGAATTAAATTACCTTATGAAACTCTTGAATTGTTTAAACCAAAAAGTTGAATTATCTAGAAAACAGTTGAATTTTCAACCAAAAAGTTAACTTGAATCGGAAAAGTTCAGTTTTCTACAAAAGTAATAGACTTTTCAGCCCAAAAAAGACAAATCTTCAACAGTAGCGATGAATTTTGAATGAAGGACTCGAGTTTATTATTTAAAAGATCGGCGGCTACCGGAGATATCTGCCTTTCACCGCGGAAAGTTTACCTCAGTTTGGAGTGTCCATCTCGGGCTTACCATGCTTGACCGAAACCCGCAACATTTCGAAGCCTCTATTTTTTTTGGGAATTTGATGGAAGGTCGAGTATTGCCTCCCCGCAAAATATGCCGGATTTTGATATTGTTTTCCGGGTTCAAAAAGTCCGTCATGGTATTTTGAAAACTTTCTCAAACTTTCTTATCCTTCGTCCCACATCAACATCGTACAGTTAAAAGGAAATTTTTTCTTCGATTTAATTTAATAAACGCCTAAAATAAAATACAAAATGTACGAAAAACAAATATTTTAGAATTAATTCATAGCTACCATATTGAATAAATTGAATAGGAAACGCTTGAGATTTGAAGTCGGAATATATTGCATTTTTGAAAATATATAAGAGTTTTCAACAAACAAAAAAAGAATGATAATTTTCCATTGAAGAAATGAATTTCGAACGAAAGAGTTGAGTTTTTAATCTGAAACATCTGTGGCACAATAGGCTTTATAGCTTGAGCGCCAGGGGAGTTCGTCATGGGCTTCTCTCCCGCATTAAAACAAAATCTGAAACATTAAATGTTTCAAGAAACTGTTGACTTTCAAACACAAAAATATGAATTTTCGACCAAGAAACATGATTTTTCAACCAAATAGTTGAAACTATAACAAACAAAATAATTAATTTTGAGAACAAGTAATTGCCTTTACAACCAAATAGTTCAACTTTCAAGCAAAAGAGACAGATTTTTAACCATATAGTTAATTTTTGAACTTTCAAAAAACTAAATAGTTAAATTCTAAAACAAAAAATTTTCCACTTCAATATTCAATTTAAGAAAAAACTAAATTTATCTGAAGGTAGTTGAATTTTATAAACACACATTTAAATTTTTAAACTAAAGAAAATGAATTTACAATGAAGTGGTCGCATTACCAAACCAAAAAGATTCCACAGAAAATCAGTTGCATTTTCAACAAATTAATTAAATCTTCAACAAAATGGTTGAATTAAAAAAAATTAATTGTTATCGAAACGGTTAAATTTTCAACACTAAATTTTAAATATTCGACAAAAAAATTAAATTTCAACAAAGAAGTTCAACTTATTAATTGAATTTTCACTCAAGCCAAAAGTATTTTTCAGTTTCAACCTAAAAACATTCGAAGTGAACCAGAAAGATCAAGTTTCTACACACAAAAAAATTCAATAAAAGAGTTGGATTTTCGACCAGGAAAGATTTTTCAAGCAAGATAGAAATAAGTTGAACCAAATTCTTGAATTCTTAAACCAAACAGTCGAACCATCTAGAAAACAGTGGAATATTTAACCAAGAAATTAATTTACAACGAAATAGTTTAGTTTTTCACACAATAATAGAATTTTCAACCCAAAAAAACGAATTTTCCAGCAAAGGATGAATTTTAAATGGAATTTTAAGAAGACAGTTAAATTTGCAATCTGAAGACAAATTTTCAGAAACACAGAGAAATTGTCAACGGAATTATTAAATCTTTGGAAAATGGTTGAAATTCAAACTAAAATTGTGAATCTTCAACAACGAAAAAATGAAATTTCAACAAAGATGTTAGACTTTGAAAGATATAGTTAAATTTCCACTCAAAAAGTTAATTTTTCAACCAGGAAAGATTTTCCAAGCAAGACCGAAAAAAATTGAACCCTGAACTTTTCAAACAAAAAAGCAGTCATCTAGAAAACAGTTGAATTTTCATCCAAAATGTAAATTTTCGAAGAAATAATTGATTTTTTTTTCACAAAAATGATAGGATTTTTAACCAAAAGAAAAGAATTTTCATCAAAAGAGTTCAAGTCGATAAATTTTCAACCAAAAATGGCATAGTTACATTTTTATATGAGAAATTGAGCTGTAATAAAAGAATTTTCACACAAATATTTACAATTCGAAACAAAGAGATAGGCCTTCATCCAATAAAATGAATTTTTAACAAAATAGTCAAATTTTCAACCCAGTACTTAATTTTTTAGTTTAGAAAATTAATTTTCTACGGGAAAGAACGAATTTTCAACAAAATCGTTAATTCTTCAGCAAAATACTCAATTTTATTATCACTCATGATCTACTGCTGTCTCACAAATATTTTCAGATAAGAACAAAAATAATCACTAGTTTCCTGATTGAAAAAAAAAAAATCAATTTTAGTCTTTAGTTAATACGATATGTAAAAATTTGGCTAAAAAATGGTAAATGTTGCTAATATTTGTTTTCACTTATTTTTTTCATTGATTGTGATTTTACGATTTTCCACGTAAATTTAAAAATTGAACTCAAAATAACCGATCAGACAATTTTTAAAAACAAATCATTTGCTAATTTGGTTTATTTGAATTGCGAACATTTTTCTTGAAACAAAAAATTATGATAGTTGCACACCATTTTACTGTGATTTAAAATTTAATTTTAATATATGCAAAAATCCACTTTTTTCAAAAAGGACGAGATTGATTATAATAATTTTCCTCTTCAATTGTTCCTGAAATAGTCAAAAACAAATTCAATGAATAAGCACAATAACAAAATATTAAGCAACATTTATTACTCATTTTCAAGAGAATTTTTGCATTTTTAATTAAACATAAAGATCAACTTTTTTCAAATCATGCCTGATCAATTATGTTAATTTTCATCTTCAAATATTCGTTGGATGTCATAGAAACATAATAAATAAAAAATTCACTGAAAACAACAAATTTAGGTAAGGTTTACCATACCTTCCGAGTAAAATTGTTGCATTTCATATTAGTTAAATACTAAAATCGACCAAAAGATTATTTTAATTTTTATCTTTAAATTAAGGTCAGATGACAAAAAATCATAATCAGTGAAAAAATTCTATTAGCATTCAATTTGCAATGAAAGCAAATAATGATTTTTCGATTGTCAATAAACTGAAATTGAAAGGCAAAGCAAATTTTATGAAAGTTAATGGTACATTGACATGAATAATTTTTAAAAATATGATAAGTCGAAGGTATTGACAATATTATTCAGTTCCCGATTGTATCACCAAAAAAGTTTAACTCATTTTAAAACGGATTTTCGAAATGTGTGATTTTATTAGAAGGTTATTTGTTAGGACGGAATAGATTAAATTAAAGAAAGGCGAAAAATTTTCTATTCCCGCTGCGGGGATTCGAACTAGCAACAGATGGGTTTCTCTCAGCCATAAAGCTTCAAACTCATTCGAGCATGCTACCATCTGAGCCATATTGCCTCGCTGAATTAAAATCATTTATAATTGATTCAAGTGATGTGTATATTTTTTAACTTAGGAATTAATATCATCCAATTTCTAATGAATGAAAATTGAAAATTGGCGTGAATAATGGAAAATGCAATTTGAAAAAAAAATTTTGAAAAGGATTGAACCATATTTCACTGAAAAAAGACTGATTGTCGAATCAGTTCATTCTTAAAAATAATAATGTTTACGCAAATTCAAATTAGGAAAACTGATTTTTTAACAATCCCAGAATGAAAACCATTTTCTGCTAGATGTGGCTAATCATCATAGCAGACAACTTTCAAACATATTTAAAATAAAAAACTATAATTGATTGAAATATTTAAAAAGTGAGAGCAACGAAGCTTGAAGAATTTTTAGCTTGCAATGTCAGATCTCCCTTCTAAAGTACATTTTCTAAATAAACAAATTCTATTTTATTTAAATTGAAAATAAAATCAAAATGTGTATTGTAAATAGCCTTATAATTTCACATAAAAGTGAAAAACATTTTAAATAAAAAAAGTATCTAATTAAAATTGAAGCCAACCAGAGCACTTTCAATAAAAAAAATTATGCAACCAGTATAAGTAACAATGATTTCAATTTTAATCAAAAAATTTTGAATTCAAAAGATACATTCCTCCATATTCTAATATGAATTTTGCAAACTTTTGTTAATAAATAATTAATTATCGTTCGAATTACGAATACGTCACACAATTTTCATAACTTCTGCTATTTATTTTCTATTCTTATCTATCAAAGAAAGTTATATTTGAAAAGATATATAATTTAAACTTTTTTAAAGAATGTTTATACTTATCCCCTCAAACTTATTTGAAACTATGAAAAAATATATGCGTATTTTTTTCTACAAACAAAATTATATTTACAGTTTCCGCAAACCCAACGAAATTTAAAACGCATTCCCCTTAAGAAAAAAAGAAGTATCATAAATTTTGTTAAAAATTATTAACATTAAGTGCATTGATTTAACACTTGGATTATTTTTTATATTAGCCATAATATATAAAGGATAAATTAATTTTACAATTTCAGCCCTATAGGTTCTGTTTTATAGGATTCCCAAAAAAAAACCCATGAGTGCAAAATTAAGTTTTACGTGTTTTTGGCCCTAATTATTGTTTTATTGTAGTTTATTTTAGTACAAATAATCACATATACGTGAAAAATTACTTTCTCAAGATAATCATATGTGTGTTATTATTGTTAAAATAATTCATTATTGTTCACAGCATTTTTCTCTTAGAACAGAGGTAGAAAGCCGCGGTTATGACTCAATTTTTCATTTTTTAATTTAGAGTGAGTGAATGATTTAAATAAAGAAAATAGCTGTTCAAACTACAATTATTATTTGTAATAATCTTTTCTTAAAATAATTCTAGGAAGTTTTTTTTCTAAAATTTTTCACTTTTGTCCACTTTTCAATTACATAGTTGAGATTTTTTTTCTGACATTTCCAACATTTTGTCAATTTTTTATTTAGTAAGGTAATAATTGATGAGATTTAAGAAAACTAATTGTTTAAATTATTAATCATCGTTTATAACAATCTAATCTTTGAGTAATGATGGAATGTTGCAATGTTTTCTGAGATTTTCTACCTTTTTTAACTATTCACTCAGAGCGAGGTGATAGTTAAACAAACTTAACAAATATTATTGTTTAAGCAATTCACTATTGCTCATAACTATATGCTCATAGAGTAATGCTAGAAAGTTGTGATTTTTTCCAAAATTTCAAACTTTTTTTTAACTTCTCATTTAGAGCGAAGTCATTTTTATTCCAAGTTAGCCAAAATAATTATCAAGACAATTTGTGATTATTGTTAACTATCTTCTTATAGGGTTATTTCAGAAAGCTGCTGTTTGTTCAGAAATTTAAATTTTTGTTTGGCTTTTAAGTTTTTTAATAAATAATAAATGAAAATCAAAGACAATACTTTTTTAAAACAATCTGTTCCTTTTGTGGTTTTTTTCTGAAACAAAAACTTTAGCAAAAAAGTGAAAATAATTCACGCAGAAAAAATGGGATGAGGCTATTCAAAAAATTATTCTTTCCGACGTTTACTTCTTATTTCTAATAACTAAGAATCAAAAAAAGCTGAGGATGTCAGAAAAAACCACAACTTTCTAGCATTACTGTGGTAGAAAACAGTTGTTACACATAATACATTTTTTTGGATATTATGTTCATTAATTTGAATTATAAGTTATCTCTCTAGATTAAAAGTGGACAAAAAGTTCAAAATTTTAGAAAAGGGCAATTTTCTTGCATTATTTTGAAAGACTATTGTTGTCAATAACGAGAAATTGTTCGAAAAGGTTTTCTTCAACTTCAATTGATTGTTGCCTCGCTTTAACTGAAAAGTGAAAAAATGGGGAAGAACCACGACTTTCTAACACTAAAAGAAAATCACTATAAACAATATTGAATTTTTTAGACAATGTATTTGAATATCTAGTCAACAGTGAAAAAAAGTTGAATGTATGAGATACAATTACAAAAACAAACAAAAAATAATAATTGGTGCCAAAAACTCGCAAACACAATTTTTCATTCAAGACGGTTTTTTGGAACTGTTTAAGACAGAGTTATGTCAGCAAAATTCAAAAAGTATTTTTTGATTCATATTCTATGGCTGATTGTGAAAACAAGTTAAGAGTCAACCTAATATACCTAAAATTAACGATTCTGAATAAAATTTACGAAACCGTCTTTTTTTCCTACGGGAAATACGTGGTGAGCTTCATTGGGCTTGTGTTTCCTCTAAATATATTTCCCTTAACAAAGGAATGTGCATTTACATTCAGTAGCTTCAAACAAATTTGTTATGGGTAAGCCTCGGGATAAGAATGAAAATTCGAAAAAAAAGTTAGACTACCCTGACGTACATTGTATACATATAGTTTGTATGGTCAGCATCTCATCAATTAATAAAGAATGTAAGATATATTATAGAAATGTTTTAAAAATAAATTTTAACAATTTGAAGTAATTGCCTCAATCGTATTCAGTTAATCAGAAAATTATTATAATTATTTTCTGATTAACTAAAAATTATTGACATAAAAAATCAGACATTAAAGAGCTACTGCATTTTCTCCTAAAGAGCTTACTCCATTACCATTGTTCTTGATTGAAGACCGAAGAACCGAAGGATAAGAGCACTTCGTGGGTGGATGTCGAAATTGGACCATAAAGCAACAAAGATCGTGAGGACGATAATTAAAATATCTCTTCTCTCGTCCAGCTCACTCTATTCCATTCGATACCTTCGGCTCAACTCACTGGGACGCATCGAACGTGCCTTAAGGTGCTTCAAACGAATTGATTTCTAGAATAATAGAAAATACAGTTACACGGATGAATTATTTAATGTAATATGTTCAACACATAATGCAAAGGCTTATACATGTGCATGTCCAGAGTCATCTTTTTGAAAAATGGTCTTGTTGTTTTTTTTCTGTTGGTTAATCGAAACGCACTTTGAAACCTTCAGAGCCTGTTGTCAGTTCACTATGGCAACACTCCCAGTTTCGCGTTGTCCGTTTCCAGATGCAAAAAAATTCATCATATTTTCAATTATCAAAAAGAAAAAAAAAAAACCGGACCATTTTGGCAAAAAAGGACAGCACCGACCAAAACCCGACTCGTTCGTTACGAATTCACAAAGCATTGTTCTTCTGAGATTTCCAAAAACTAAGCCTTTTTTAAACTTTTCTTCAAATAATAG
>CAKNXH010084359.1:0-13805 GCA_932178445.1 Andricus quercusramuli
CGATATTGTATTTGTACTCATTTTTTTCTGAAATAAGATCTTCTGCTTTTACTCCGCTGGGAATCAAACCACAGGACACAGATTTCCGGTCAGATGCTTTCTCATTAAGCTACAAGAGAGATTGAAAGAAGAAACTTTTTTCAGAAATACAAGCATTATTTTGCTAGATGGTACAAATCAAATTTTGCACGGAATATGTAGTTCAGTGGTTCGATTTCCAGATCAGCGAAAGAAGAAGATCTTTTTTCACAACAAAAAATGATTTTGGAAAAATATCGTACATCACTCGCCGGATTGAACAGGTACTCACGTGGTGCTTAATGTTTGCAAGAACGAACAAGAAAATATATTTTCTCCTGCCACTGAATCTTAATTACAGAGATAATTTACTACTCAAGAAGGTAGTTCTATAATTTGATTCGTCAAGATACTTAATAATCGAGTTAATAATCTGTGTACTTAATATTTCAAATATTTAATGAGATTTATTCAATGCATAACTCACATTTTTATTCAGAAACCTACATTTAATGAGTAATTTGTATATTTTATTTCAAACCACTATGTTATGAGCCAATAACTCGCCCAGAAAAGTGAGCGTTGGATAACCCTTCGCCGAACGGTTTTATCTACTGACAGATTATTAGTTCTCAACGCCGCCACACTAACAGATTACTAGTTCCAAAAATTGCCACTGACAAACGCACAATGTATCCTCTAACCGTGCTGCTGGCACATACACATACACACACCCACACGTGAGTACCTGTTCAATCATGTGAGTGATGTACGATATTTTATTTGTAATGATTTTTTTTTAAATAAGATATTCTAAAAGACACTTTTTTAAGAAATACAAGCATTATTTTGCTAGATGGTACAAATAAAAATGTTCACGGAATCTGTAGTTCAGTGGTTCGATTCCCAGAGGAGCGAAAGGAGATCTTTTTTCAGAAAAAAAAAATGATTTTGAATTAAATATCGTACATCACTCGTAGGATTGGTCAGGTACTCACGTGGAGCTCAATGTTTGCAAGAACGACCTGAAAAACTATGAGCTGTCTAACACTCCTTGTGATGTAATATACCATTATTAAGGTAAATTTAGAAATAGTAACTTTTATTTTATATAAAACCAGTAAATTCTTTGAAACATCATTTGAATACAATTTCTTAACAAACAAAAATTTCACTGAGTAGCTTTGAATGTTACCAATTTTGAAGAAGAAGAATGTTCCTTTTGAGCTTAAAGAATGAAATATTGAATGTTTTATGAAAAATTCTATAAACTCAAAAATTTTAGGTATTAATTGGTAAAACCTCAACATTTTGCCCCTTCCTAGAAAATCGAGTTGATCAAAAAAAAATTCTGATAATCTATATACAGTTGTCGACTGATTTCATGAATTAGAAAATTTTGTATTTTGGATCCTGCGAATTGATAAACTGTAATTAACAATATGCAGGGAAAATAGTGTGAATTTCAACGAAAATAGGAAAATAATAGGGGAACAAATTCTTTTAAATTAAACTAATTTAGATTGAACACAATAGTTTAATTTTTCACCAAAAGAGAAGAATTTTCAACAAAAGAGTTAAGTTTTCAAGCTGGTAAGTTGAATACTTTAAAAAAATAGTTGACTTTTAAACCAGAAAAATCAAATTAAAAAAAAGTTCATTTTTAACGCAGAAAAATTTAAAATAAAGAATTGTTGAATTGAAGCAAAGCAGACGAATTAACAACGAAATGGTTCAATCTTCAACTTACATAGTTAAGAATAATTAGAACAGTTGAATTTTTAGTTAGAAACTTCAATTTTGATTTGAAAAACTTAATTTTCAACAACACGGTTTAATTTTTTACTAAAGAGAAGAATTGTCAATTAAAATTATGATTCTTCAACAATCGAAATTAATTTTCAATCGAACAGTTGAATTTATAACCAAATCGTTGACTTTTCAACCTTGAAAAAAAAATTTCAAACAAAAGTTTTGTGGTTGAATTTACATCAGGAAAAAAATTTTTAACTGAATATATAAAGTTTAAACAACGAAGTTTATTGACAACCATGAAAGATAACTTTTCTACTGAAAATTTTTAATTCCAGCCCAAATGAACAAATTTTCTATCCAGAAGGCGAATTTTCAACAAAATTATTCATTTTTCAACAAAATGGTTTCATTTTTAACGGAGAAAGATTAAATTTTTACAAAAAATGAGCTTTCACATAAAGAAGACGATTTTTCTACCAAAAGAAAAAACGGATTTTTAACCCAGAAAATATGAATTTTCAACCAAATAATATCCATTTTTTCAATGGAATAATTAAATTCTTAGCTGAAATAATTAAATTTTAACAGAATAGTTCCACTTTTGACTCAAGAGAGGAGCCTTCAATCTAAAATTTCCAATCTTCAACTATAAGAATTACTTTTCAACCATACAGTTGATTCGACAAGCAAATAGTTGAATTTTTGAACCCAGAAAATAAATTTTTAACCTGAAATGGTACCGTGAAATTTGCATTAAAAAACAGTTTCAATCAGATATTTAAATTTTCAGCAACAAAGTTTATTTCTAACCAAGAAAGATGAGTTTCCTATCAGAAAATATTAATTTCCTCTCCAAAGGGAGAAATTTTTTTGTCACAAAAGACAAATTTTCAACATAATGAGTCAACATTCCACAAAATATTTTAATTGTTAACCAAAGAACATAAAATTAAAAAAAAAAGAACAATATTTTTGAAGCAAAAAAGAATATTTTTTCAAAGAAAAATTGGATTTTGAACCCAGAAAATATGATTTTTCATCCAAATAGTTTAATTTTCAACTAAAAAAGATCAATTTTGATTCAAAAATAAAATCGCTACGTTTTCAGTCAAATAATTGATTTTCACCTACAAGAAAATGAAATTTCAATCAAACAGAGAAATTTCCAATTAAAATAAAAAATTTTCAACCAGAACAATTGATTTTCAATAAAAAAGTTGAGATGATATCCAAATAGTTGAATTTCCAACTTAGAAATATCAATTTGCAAATAAATGGTTGAATTGTCAAACAAAAATATCAATTTTCATCCAAAAATGGAATTGTTAAATTGACTTTGAAATTTTTTTTACTTAATAGTTGAATTTCAAACAAAAATGTTAATTTCTCACCAAGAAAGATGACTTTTCTATCAGAAAGGATTTATTTCTAATCCAAAGGGACAAATGTTCAACAGAAACTGTTGAATTTTCATTTTAAAAAATGGCATTTTTAGCAATAAGATAACATTTCTACCGAGACATGAATTTTCGATCTCAAAAGACGAATGGTAAACAGAACAGTTTAATTTTCGACCAAAAAGATGACTTTTCAACAAAATAATGACGAATTCAACTCAAAAAGGTGAATTTTCAAAAAAATAGTTGAACATTTACCAAATAGTTAAATTTTCAAAATACTAAGATAAATTTTCTATAAAATGATTGAAGAAAAAAGCTTTAACCAAACGCAGTTGAATTTTCAAACAAAAAAGATGACCCTTTATCAGAATAGTCAAAATTTTAAGTGAATAATTGAATTCTGAACAAATGATTTGAATTTTTAACCTAGGATGATGACTTTCCAACCGAATGGACAAACTTTCGAATAAAAAATAATCAACTCACACCAAAAACAATTTCATTGTTAACAAAAAACCTAATTGAATTTTCGAGCCAAAAAGACGTATTTTTTAGAAGGAATCAAAAATCTTAACAAAAAAGGTTTATTTTTCACCACGAAAGATGACATTTCTACGAAAAGGGATGAATTTTTCGGAATAGCTAATATTCACTCCGCACGTTATGCTTCATTTTCTTTACGCCTTGAAATCTTTTTTCTTTTAGAGGATACCTCAATTTGAAGAACCGTAAAAAATTACAGAAATCCAGATGAGGAGTATATGGGGGCTACCAAATACATATAAGGCCGTGTTTCACCAGAAATTGCTGCATAAGCTGCGCTGTATAAGCAGGTACGTTATCATTGTGAAGGTTTCAGTCACCACTGAACCATGCTCATTTCCGAATCTTGGCTCAACGTTTCCGGAACAATACTTTTTGAAATCCCGATGTCTTCCAAGGCGAGAGTAACATTTCACTGAAGCACGCCCAATTTTGAATCACCTAAACCACTTTTTTACTTGATTACCATTTATAGACTCATCACCATACACTTTTCGAATTATAACGATGGTTTTCGAACATGAATCGTGAAGATTTTGGCAAAATTTTATGCACACTTTTTGTTCAGTGCAGTCCGTCATCCTGAAATGCGACGCGTACGTGGTAAGGCGTGTACGCAACTGCGTACACTCGTTGACTAAGATCAGATAGTTTCTGGACAGACCTCGTTAGTGATCTAAATTGGGGTGATTTTTTTGGCTTTTTTTGTAAACTCATCTTGGCACCCCTAGAAATTGTTCCTTTTGCCATAAAAATGACATCTGATTTGTTTCAGAATTTTAAAAAATATTTCAAGGTCACTCAAGGTCATTTTAGGGAAGAAATGCTAATTCCTAATTAAATGGATGCTATTCATTGATTATTCATTCCTGACGCGTAATAATTGTGTTCTATACCAGTAAATATTGCACTCAGACTTTTTTCAGATTTTTACAATATCATTCAAAGGTCACTCAAGGCCATTTTAGGGCAACAATGGCTATTCCTGATTGAACTGACGCTATTTATTGATTTTTGGTTTCTGGCGCGCATGAATTTTCTTCTTTACAATTCAATATTGCACTTGGAATTTTTTCAGATTTTTACTATAACGTGCAAAGGTCACTCAAGGTTATTTTCCTAATAAAATGTTGATACAATTAAATTTTCTCTAATTGCATTCTGAGAAACAGTGTCAATTTATTCATCGCTGCAAAAAAAAAAATTAGTCAAATTGTTCAATTACTGCGTGTCATATAACTTCAAGGTCATTGAAGGTCGTTTTACGAGAAATGGTCATTCAAAAATTTTTTCTTTCCCATGGTAGTTAATTTTTTTCAATGTTGCTTAAAATCAAAAATATAAAACGTTATAAACTGTGGAGTGTCGCAGCTTCATTAATATTTTATCAAGTTTCGTTATCAAATTGTAATAACGAATAATTAATTATCATAAGTGCAGAAGAAGGGGGAATGATTTACCTCTTAGAAAAGAAAGAGGAAAACTTGGTTGGCCATAAACTACCATCTAATATGCAAGTGCGAGCACTGTTTTTTCATCATCACAATTTACAAAAAGCTCATTCTTCGCGAAATAACCTCCAAATGACCTTCAGAAGTACTTCAAATAATATGAGAAAAATTTATCATACTTGACTAATTTTGTTCTTGCTCTCATGAATAAATTGACACTGCTGCTCTATATAAGAAAAGAACTAGAGAAAATTGTATTGAATCAACATGTTATGAAGAAAATGACCTTGAGCCACCTTGAATGTCATAGTAAACATTTGGAAAGGATCTGAGTGCAATCTTGAATTGTAAAGAACACAATTCATACTAATTATAGTATTTTATAGTAATTAATAACTTATTAACAAATGATTTTTTGTTGCTCTAAATTGCACCACTGTAAACAGAAATAATCAACTGGTGATTAACGAAACCTACATATTTTTTGCAGAATTTTCATAATTTATTTTCAGTTACCTACGGCTATTCAAAGTTGAGTATTCTGGAAAGACCATATAATTATTGTGCTTTTTCACCTTTCACTCGCCAGGAAGTAATCGCTAATCATCTGAAAATTTTGAAACACTGTATCAGTATTAGCAAAACCTCCACCTGCAACATGCATATTGTCTCAGATTTTCAGAATTTTTTTCTGCTGAGATTTTCACGAAAATCTGTACAAAAATCGAGGTGCGTAAACTGTTTGGACAGATAGTAGTGGTGGCCTCCAATTTTTTTCAATGATAAAAGCGTATTCTTCAAAAAAATGTTGCACACTAATACCGCAAGTTTTGAAATGTTTTTGTAACCAAAAATTTGAAAGTTCATTTTTGTCATTTTTCTCAAAAAATATTAATTTTAGACTGAAAGTATCAATGTGAAAAGTATGTGTTGGAAATCATTTGACATCTTTATACAATGTTTGTGAAATCTTCAAAAAATCTTTGAAATCGTTTGAAATACTTTCGTAATCTTTGCGAAATATTGAAAAACTTCTGAAAACTTTTGAAATCATTGAAATCTTTGTGCACTCTTTGAAACATAGGTGAAATATTTGTGTAATTATTGATAAATGTTGGAAGTGTTTTAATCTTTTCAAAATCTTTATAATCTTCCAAAACTTTTGAAATTTTTAGGAATCTTTGAAATCTTTGCGAATCATTTTAATCTCTATGAAATCATTGGAATCCCTGTTAAAACTTTGGAAAATTTAAAATGTCTTTGAAATCTTATGAAATATTTTGGAACGTTTATGAAATCATTGAGAAATCTCCTAAATCTTTTTAAATCTTTCTGAAATCTTTAAAATCTAATAAAATGTTTAATAATATTTATTATCTTTGAAAGCTCTATGGCATTACTGAAATCTATATGAAATTTGTGAAATCTTTTTGAATTGAAAAATCTCTTAAATCTTTCGAATTCTTTGAAATCTCTTTAAAATCATTGAAAAATCTCATTTACATCTCTATGATATCATTGAAATTTACATGCGACTTTTTGAAACTTTTGAAATAATTGAAGGATCTCTGAAATCTATTCAAATCTTTCTGAAATTTTTGCTTAATTATTTAAATCTCTATGAAATCATTGAAATCTCAGAAATATTTTGAAATATATTTGAAATCATTCAAAAATATTTAAAATCTTCTAGAATCTTTTGAAATTTTCGGTGTCTTTGAAATATTTTAAAATATTTTTGAAATCTTTGCGTATATTCGTCTTTATTCACTGAAGATGTCACCCTTAAGATTTTTCAAAAATATGCCCTTTTAATATCACCCTAAAAATTCTAGTTTTTCAAAATTAAATATTTGAAAATTTTGGAGAAAATAGTCCTGCGACATATATTTTCAGCTTCGAATTTTATATTATATCTGTAATTCTATATTCTAAAATAATGCTGAAGTAATCCTTTGAAAAATTTTGAAATATTTTCTTGTAAAATGATTGAAATTTTCTGAAATCTTTGCGAAATATTTGCAGAATAATTGACATCTTTGTTAAATCTTTGAAATCTATTGATTTTTTTTAAATGATTGAAAATTCTTTGAAAAATTTCTGAAATCTGAAAAATCTTTTGATATCTTTGAAATCTTTTTGAAATTATTGAAATCTCTGTGAAATAATTGCAATATTTGTGAAAGCATTGAATTCTTGCGAAATCTATGCAAAATTTTTAAAACCTTCTGAAATCTTTGTAGGATATATATTTTTGAAACCATTGAAAAAATTTTCTGAAATCTTTGCAAAATCTGTAAAACCTTTTGAAATACTTCGAAAACTTTGTTAAATCATTGAAAACTCTATAAAATCTTTTAAAATAATTCTGAAATCGTTGGAAGCTTCTGAAAATATTTGGAATCATTGTAATTATTGAACCTTTTGAAATCTTACAAATCTTACAAGTCTTTTGAAATATTTTTATATCTTTAAAATATTTTTGAAATCATTGAAATCTCTGTGAAATCATGCAAATATTTCTGAAAGCATTGAAATCTTGCGAAATTTTTGCAACATTTTTAAAACCTTTTGTTGGCTTTGTGAAATATGTATTTGTGAAATCATTGGAAAATGTTTGAAATCTCTGCAAAATCTTTGAAAATTCTAAATATTTGTAAAATCATTGGAAACTCTTTAAAATCTTTTGAAATCATTCTGAAATCTTCGCAAAATCTTTACAATCCTCTTGAATCTTACGAAATCATTGAAAATATTAAAAACGTTTGAAATATTTTCTTACATTGAAATCTTCATGTAACCATTCAAATCTCTGTAAAAGTTTTGTGAATTCTTTGAAATGTTTGTAAAATCATTGAAATCTCTGTAAAATTTTACATTCCGTACAAATTTGAATGAACTAAATTTGGAAGGAATAATGTTTTTTTCTGTTCACATCGAAGAATTATTTTCATTGAATCATTGTAATAATTTTTACTTCATATTTTTCTGAAAATTTGAATTTTTAATAACCCCTTAAAGTATTCCAGAGAAAATCACAATATATGTGCACATGTTTCGAAATGAAAATGCAGATACTCATTTCACAACATCCCAAAATTTAAAAAAATATATAATTGGAATAGAGGTATTTCAGACATGAATAAACTTTTATTATGCAAATTATAGTCAATAGTCAATAACATAACTTCGAAGTAAATAATCAGTTTATGTAACCTAATAAAAATTAAATTAAAATTCAATCATGTAATTTAAAATTTGTAAAAAAAATAATCAGCTAATAATGAATTATTCTGTTTATAACATAATAAGCATTCAACAATAATTTTGTTGAAACATTGGAATAATTTGTGTACTACATTCAAAAAAAAAATCACCATCATTTCTGAAAATTAAATATATTAGTAACCTACTTCCATACTAATTTCAGAAAAAAATAAAACCATATTCACATATAATATTGAAAATTGAATGCAGACACTCGTTTCACAATACCAGAATCATTTTAAAAATAATGTAATTAATGGTATTTCAAATTTAAATAAACTTTTATCATGCAAATTATACCAATTATTCAATTACATAACCTTGAAGTAAATTATCAATTTATGTTTCTGAATTGAAAACAATCTAAATTCAATCTTTATGTAATTCCATATTATGGTTAAAATTAATCAACTAATAATTAATTAAATAGTTCACAACATAAGAACCCTCAAGCAATTATTTTCATCGAAACAATCAAATTATTTTTACTTTATATTATTTAATAAATTTTAACTTTCATGTTCTAATAAAAGCAAATTAATCAATCATTTAAAAACATAAGAAGCATTACACAAATATTTTCATTTAAATATTCAATTAATTTTTAATTCCTGTTTTAAAAATTGTTGATTGCATCACTTAAATTCAAATTAATTATAACCTTTTACACAAATTTTATAAAAAATCAAAACATATGTACTTAGAATTTTGAAAATTGAATCCAGGCAATCATTTGAAACCATCACAAACATAAAAAAAGTTATATAATTATAATGAAGGTATTACAAAAAATTATTATAAGAATTATAGCCAATGTTCAATTGCATAACCTTCAAGCGAATAATCAATTCATTTTATCTAATTAAAATTAATCCAGATTCAATATTTGTGTCATTGAATATTGTGACAGAAATTAATCAGCTCATAACTAATTAATCAGCTTAGAACATGTAATGTATCAAATAATTATTTTCATTAAAACAATCAAATGATTTTTACTTTCTATTTTTATGAAAATTCAAATTAATTTAGTAATTATTCTTGTTCAAATGAATATAACTATGATGTATATTTCCAAGTTTAAAGATTTGCCTAAATTCTTAGGCAGAGGGAATTTTCATAATAATTTCATTATGAAATTTGGAGTACCTTTCAAACTAATTCCAGGAAAAGTGAAAGCATATGTACATATAATTTTGAGAATTGAATTCAGATACTCATTTCGCAAGCTCAGAAACAATTGGACATTCAGAAAATTTCAATTATTAATAACCTTCCAAAGTAATACCAGGAGAAATTAAAATATATGCACATATAATTTTAAAAATTGAATTCGAATACTCACTTCACAACATCACAAACATTTGAAAAAATTATATAATTGTAATAGAGATATTTAAGAGGAAAAATACATTTCTATCATAAAAGTAGGAGCGAATATTAAATCACATAACCTTAATATAAATGATCAATTTATGTGACTTCATTGAAAACAATTCGAATTCAGTCTTTATTCAATTCACTTTTTCGGAAAAAATCAAGCAACAATATTATTTGCATTTAAACATCAAAATAATTTTTTTTCTAAAAATTTCCATTATTTATAATCTTTTTAACTAATTCCATAAGAATTTGAAACACATTCACATATAATTTTGAAGGTTGAATGTAGATAATTATCTCACAACATCGTGAAGATTTTGAAAATTATGAAATTGGAATAGAAGTATTTTAAATATGAATAACCTTTTATTATTCAAATCATATCCAATATTCAATTACATAACAATTCGAAATAGATGTTTATATCAATTGATCATTCCACAACGTAAAAAGCAATAAGCAGTTATTTTAATAGAAACATGCGAATAATTTTTACTTGAAATTTTCCTGAAATTTGGAACTAATAATAACCTTTTAAGCTACTTCCATAGAAAAGTGAAAAATATGTACATATAATATTGAAAGCAGACTTCAGATACTTATTTTACAACATCAACAAATTTACAAAAATTATACAATTGGAATAGAGGTATTCTAAACATGAATAATCTGTTATTATAAAAATTATAGTCAATACTCAATTACATGACCTTCAATTAAATAATCAATTTATGTACTTAATTTAAACAAATTAAAATTCAATCTTTCTGTAACAAAACCTTTTAAAAAATGATGAATCAATCAGTTAAGAAAATAAGAAGGATGGAACTCTAACTTTCATTATAAATTTCAATTAATTTTCACTTTATATTTTTTCAATCTCTATAATACATCACTGCGGTAGCGCCACGAACTGAGACCGGCCAAAATATAACGCGCATATCATGATAAACAAGAACATCCGCGACTGGATTGGAAATGAAGAAAAATTACTGAAATACATTTTATTTTACGCCGTGTATGCCGTGTGTCGAGAAAGTCAGTCATGACAACCAAAGATATAATATCTTTAATAACAACTTACATTGAAAGTAATAGGAAAAATAAATAAATTAGAATAATTATCGGCGATCGATAAAATAAGAAATCTACTTTTTTGTTTCTGCTGGTTAATATTTTAAATATATAGATGTCACCCTATGACTTAATATGACTAACACGAAATCTTCCTTCATAAAATTACGCGTTTTCATCTATAGGATAAAAATCACCTACATCCGTTACAAAAATAATATGTCTGATTATTTTTAAGACCTGGATCGTATCACTAGGTTGTTTTCCAGATAGAGCTCTCTATTGTTTCTTTTCCATTTAACAGAATTTTTTTTTCCAGTAGAAACAAAAATTTCTCTATGGCCAAGCACCTCTGACAAAAGTCAAGAACCCTCGGGATGTGACGCTCTTGTCGACTGGCGAGCAAACAAATATCGTGATTCCCATTGTTCTCCTCTCGCTTTTTCCCGGACTTCCAATTGAATATAACGAAAAGCAAACACAGCCATCGCGATCGTGAGGGACATCAGAGGGACAGAAAGGGGGTTAAACTCACGACTCATGAACAGGCTAGAGTCGAAGTGAAGTGATACTTCAGTGCAGTTCATTGGCTGCACTGCATTACGAATTTCATTGTCAAACGGATCCTCAAAGAGAATTGATCCTCGAAATACTGATTTCATTTCCAATTAAAATTTCACGTGCAAAATTAATCGCAAACAGGCTATTCACGTTGAGAGCTTTTCTAGACCGTTTCCATCGGTTCCATTTAATCAGAAAAAGCTAAGATAGGTGGAATAGAAGCCAAACTATATTTCGCACTAATTAAATTTTTTTGTATAAAGAATGAATCTTTCAGATCCCTGAAATTGATTATTATAGATTCATTTCTGGAAAAAAAATTATCCAGCGACAGGAATTAGAGCGCAAAATGAGCTGAAAAGGGGGAAAAAGTATAATTTTTTCAAGAAGAAGGGAAGAAAAATGGAAAGATTAAACATTAATTTTTATATTCAGACAAGTAGCAGCAATCTTTCTATTAAAAATTATATAGTTTTTGAATGGTGTTCTATGACTTTTTAATGATAGAGAAATGAGTACTAGATTAGGGGAGTAGTAGAAGTAGGGAAATCAGGGGAAAGGAGGAAGGAGAAAAATTGGGGGAAGTGAGGGAGTGTGGGTATGAGAATCGGGTTGAGTGTGAAAAGGAAATAGGAGCAGTGAGGTTAACGAAAGCTAGAGGTTGTTAGGGGAAAAAGGAGAGGTGAGAAGTAAGAAAAGTAGAGGAGTGAAAGAGGGAGAGGAGTGGGCGTAGTCGAAGTTAGGAACGTGATAAAAGCAATAAAAGGAGAATTAAGCAAAATTAGGAGTTGACGGGTAAAGAAGAAAAGGAAGAAGGGAATGCGAGGAAAATATTGAGAGTGAGTGTATGTGAGGGAATGGTATGGGAAGTAAGTTTCAGTAAAAGAGTAAAAGGATGGGAAAGTAGCTGTAGTGGGGGAAGTGAAGGATGGCAGAGAATATGATGGTAAGGGTAGTGGGGAAGTGAGGGCGAGTAGGAGAGAGGAAGTAGGTGAAGTGCGGTGAGAGAAAGTGATAGTGGAAGTCATGTAAGTGATAGTATAAAAAAAAGGAAGTATGGGAAGCGAGATAAAGGAAATTATGTAATGATGAGCAGGGAAAGTGGGTGGATTAGAAGTATCGGAAGTGAAAGGAGTTTTGGGTAGTGAAGTAATATAATAGGTGTGAGGTGGTTGTAGAAGTCAGGAGACTGATAGAAGTAGGGAAAGGAGAATTAGGCAAAATTGAGTCTTAAAAGGTGGAGCAGCAAGGGAAATACGAGAAACGGGGAAGGTATGGAGAGTGAGGATAAGTGAGGGAAGGGTACGAGAAGTGAAGTTTAGTGAAAGGGAGGGAATGTAGCAGTAGTGGGGGAAGTGAAGGATGGCAGGCGATGTGATGGGAAGAGTGTAAGATGGTTAATAGAGGTCTGAAAGAAAAAGTGAGGGATTCGGTTTTAGGGATAGTAGATAAAGCCGGTGAAGTGTGGAGAGGTGTAGTGATAAGGGAAGTAATAGGAGGGATGATGGAGGAAGTGAGTAAAAGTAGGAATACCATAAACAGATGAGGGATGAGTAGGCGAAAAGCGCGGAAGTGAAGAGGGAAGTAAGGGAAGGGATAGTGAGTGATGTAAGAGGAGTAAGATTATCAGCGCGGAGAAATAGAGAAAAGGGGTGTACAAGGAAGTGGATGGCTCTAGTATTATTCAATCGAATTTTTCTCTAATGTTGATCTTAAATTGTTCAAATGGTGTCGCCTTGCAACAATTATATCAATTTATCTTTCTCTTCTTTCTTCAATTACTTCGGTTACACGCTGTAGCGTGCAATTATGTCCTGTGACGCAAATTATGTCGACAAATAAAGATGAATGGAATGCCCCTTTGAGACCAGAGGTAAGAAAAATAAATCTCGTGGTCATTTATTTCTGAAATGTCATCGGTGCGAAAGATAAAATTTC
Organism: Andricus quercusramuli; assembly: GCA_932178445.1. Taxonomy (NCBI): domain Eukaryota; kingdom Metazoa; phylum Arthropoda; class Insecta; order Hymenoptera; family Cynipidae; genus Andricus; species Andricus quercusramuli. Next base: position 13,391 of record CAKNXH010084359.1, read on the forward strand.
TTCGAACGTCGAAGCTGCGTGGGTCGCAGATGCCTCAGGTGCTATTTGATTTCATGTTTCTTGCACTTCTTTTTTCTTTCTTTAACCGCTTCTGCCTCGCGAATCGAGCCGGAGTCTCACGGCGAGCCGAATGACAACAGCAGATTGTTCCTGTCATTCTCCTCGCGTCCTCCACTCGGCTCACCATCGAGATTTGCAATAAGCTCATGAAATCAGAAAGGGGTAAAAAATCAATTCAGACAATTCCAGAAGATAATATGAAAAGATAGTTACCTGACTGATTTAATAGCTATCCTTCCGTGCTTCGAAAACAAAACTTGATCCTTTATCTATACCTATACTGACGTGATTTAGAAAAACACTTCACTGAAATTTGGAGAAGAAACTGTAAAGTCTTATGCGGGGGGGGGGGGGG
>CAKNXH010084359.1:13905-43722 GCA_932178445.1 Andricus quercusramuli
GGGGGGGGATGAACGATTTTTCTATGTTCTACCTAGTACATTAAATGTGAAAAATGTATGTTACTTCATTGATAATTGTAACAATATTAATTTTATTAGTATTTATAAAATTTTTCAAGAAATTCTAATTTGTCTAAACATCTACGAGCATTCATAATAAACAAATTAGTACTTGAAATATTGAAATTTGTCAAAAATTTAGTGAGGAAATGTTTCTCCAGCTTTTTTTTAGATACAATATATGCTTGAACAAATAAGGATTATTTAAATAATTGTAAAATTATTCAAACAAATTATTTTATTGTTATTATTGATGAAATAACTCATAATGTCTAGAAAATGCGTTCATTTCGCGAGTTAGCTGAAAAACCCCCAATAATTAAACAAATTTGAATTGTTTAAACAATTGAATATTAGTTGAAAAATGACCGGATATTCTTGAATTACTAATCAATGATTATTTAAGTTGAAAAAAAAAACTTTCAAAAAGCGTCAATACGCCGCAATATTACGTAAAATTCACATTTATCACTTATGGGGTTTTCTTTGGGGACCCATATGAGTGGCTTGAAATTATTCAACCTCAAAATTTATGATTGATTCTTATTCTCTGACAAATTATAAACAATATTCCAAAACACATAATTATTTGTAACATATTGTCAGGTTTAAATATTAGATTTACAAAAAACTGACTTTTTCCCATGTTAAATCAATGGGAAATTTCATGGTTTTTGCGCGACCCCTAAATATTAACCGATTTTGCTCAAATTTGGGAGAGATTTTTTTTTTGGCATCCGAACAAAATTGGGGGGGGGGGGGGGTGAGAGCAGAGAAATTTAAGAAAAAAAAATTCACCAAGTATAAATAAGAACCACCCTATTTTTCTATTTATATTTCTATTTCTATTCAGCTTTTTGGTTTGAAAATTCATCCCATTTTCTAGAAATTTCATCTTTCTTTATTAGGATTGCAACTTTCTGGTTAGAAATTAGTCAGTTTCGGTTGAAAATTCACATTTTCGAATTAAAAATTAATTTTTTCGTAGAAAATTCGTAGTTTGAGCTCAAAAATTTAAAAAATTGGTGGAAAATCGACTTTTTAATTGATATTTGAACTACTTTGTCAAAAATTAATTTTGTTAGTTGTGGATCCATCATTCCAGTTGAAAATCTATTTCTTTTATTGAAATTTAATTTTACTAACTGAAAGTCAATATATTTCAATTTTGGTAGAAAATTTATCTTTTTTATTTCAAAATTCTACTATTTAGTTCAAAATGTAAGCATTTTGATGCAAATTCTTATTTTTTGGTAGAAGATTAATCCTCTTGGTTAAAAATTAATTTTTTTCTTGAAATTTTGACTATTTTGTTGGAAAATTATGTTGAGTTGAAAATGAATCTGTCTCAGTTGTAAATTCTAGTATTTCACTGAAAAATTCTCTTTTTTTGGTTAAATTTAACTGTTTTTGATTGAAAATTAATATATTTTTCCATTAATATACATGAACTATTACATTTTCAGTGAAAAATTCACTTTTTTCGTTAAAAGTTTATATTTCAGAGTGAAAATGTTAACTGTTTCGAAGAAAATTCGTATGTCAATTGTTGAAGATTTTTATTTTTTGGCGAAATTCTTTTTTCTTTGTTCAAAATTCAACTATTTTGTTAAAAATTTATGTTTTTTGTTGATAATTTATCTTCTTTCTGTAGAAAATAAATATTCTTATTGAAAATTCATTTTCTGGCAGGAATTCCATCTTCATTGTTTAAAAATTCAACTGTTCGATTAAAAATGAATCTGTTTTGCATTTTGATTTTATTGTTGATTTTGTTGTTGTTGTTTTTTGTTGAAAATTCAAACTATTTAATTCAATTTAACAGCTTTTTATTTAAAATAAAAATTGTTGCTAGCTTAAAATATCAACTATTATAATTTTTGTTGAGAATACATTTCTTTGGTTGGAAATTAAACTATTTGAACAAAAACTCGTTCTTTTCTTTCTGTTGGAAATTAATTTTTTGTACCTGAAAACTTAACTGTTTTTTTGAAAATTAATGTTTTGAGTGGATGATTAAACTTTTTCTTTGAAAATTTATATGTGCGTGTGGAAAATATAACTGACTTACACAAAATTCGTCCTTTTGCTTAAAAATTCCACAATTTTGTAGAATATCAGATTTTTTGTAGGAAATTAATTTTTCCCTTTCAAAATTAATTTTTTCAATGAAAATTATCCATTCCATTTTTTCATGAAAACTTATCTCTCTCAGTTCAAAAATTTAACTTTTTGTGTGGAAATTCATCTAACTTGTTGAAAATTCGTCCTTCTCAGTAGAAAATTCACCTCCTTGCTTGAAATTTCAATATTTGTTATATTTTCTTTCATAATTGATTGAAAAATCTATCTTGGTTGAAAATTTAACTTCAATTGAAAACTGTTCATTTTAGTTTAAAAATGAATCTCTTTTAGTCGAAATTTCATCTGTTTTGTTCAAAAATGCAACTATTTTGTTGAAAATGAATCTAATTTGGTTAACGACACAACAATTCAATTGAAAATTCGTGCTTCTTTGTTAAATTCAACTGTTTTCAATTCAAAATGATAATTTTTGTTTGCTTAAAATGTCAAACAAATGCAATTTTTGTTAAGAAATCGGCTTGGTTGGTTAAAAACTTAACGACTTGGTTAACACGTAAACTAATTTGTTAACCCACAACAAAAAAATTGATAGCAGTTCGAACCCAAAAGTTCATTGCCTCACTACCCCACGACGGGCCAACAGCACGCAGTATTCCCGAACAGTCACCCATCCAAATACTAACCGCGCGCAACACTGCTTAACTTCAGTGATCTTACGAGAACTGGTGTTTTCAGCGTGGTATCGGTACCCACAAGAAACATAAAAATTGCATTTATTTCTGGATGACCCCTAAATGAATTCGTGAAAAAGATGTGAAAAATTACATAAGATAGGGGTTGGGGGATGAAAATTTTCGATCCCAAACGAAGTTGTTTCAAATTTCAGTAAAAATTTTACCTAATTTATGCACAGTCCCTAAGCGCCCTGACTCGCCCAGCATCAACTGCGTTCAGATGACTTAGCCGAATTGCATTTAACGATCTTCTTCCAAAGCACGGCAGTAGTTGTTAGGATCTAATGAAGATAATGAAGGAATTGACTACTGTCAATCAAGTTAAGATGAAAGGGGACATGAATATGAGAATAGAAAGGGGGGAGGCTGGGGGGAGAGTATATCTTCTGAGGTTGAAGAGGAAAAAGAAGAAGCAGAAGATGATGATTGTGTACGAGAGTATCCGACCCACGTTGAAGGGACTATCGTAGTAGATAATTCAGCGCGTATCTCGGTAGCCGTTCGAGTCCCTGCAGCACGATGCGTCGGCCATCACAAAGACAAACTTCTGATGCGGTACCGGAACGTTTCGCTCCACACACAATCATTCTGCATGCCGTGAAAGGTAGTACACAAACACGTGCGAAGGAAAGGGACAGCTGAAGGTAGGCAGAGCTTGGGAAAGAGGAAGATGGGGAAAAAAGGGAAGGGCAAAGAGGAGAGTCCGAAGAACCGAACAACAAGACACGAGATTGCTGACGGGCCGCGAGAGGTTGGCGCCATCGCGTGATTACCAATTTGGAATTACTCCCTCCGAGTGGATGATGCGAAGGACGCGCGCCGATTATCAGCCGCTCAAGAGGGACGATCATTCTGACGAAAAAGAGATGCGAGATTTGAATGGAAGCCTGGGACAGTGAAGAAACCAGTGATTTCTGGATTTGCGGCCAGTATGATGGATTCTTTGAGGCCCCTGGTAATCATCGGTGAATCGCACCTCAGGGTCCAACCATGGAATAGGTTATCAATTTTAGGGGTGAAAGGGGTCACGTCAAAAGTTAAGGTTTGTAACAGGAGGAGGTTGGGGGAAGTAACGTTATGTTTCTTGGTTGTTTTTACCCCCAGAGTGAAGCCAGTTGACTTGGAATGAAATGATCAAGAAGTAGCAATGTTTTTTTCAAAGTCGATCTTGCTCTGTTGGTTGTTCCTGGTCTGCTCTACTTTGCTTATCTGCAAAGACAGTTAAGGCCCCTGGGAATCATCGTTAAATCAGACTTCATGAACTGAGGCTAAGCGGAAAAGCCTTTTTTCTGGAAAAATATTCTATTTTCACGTAATAATCAAAGGAAGTGCCCAATTAGACAGACCATGGCAACAACTCCATCGCATTAGTAGAGTATTCTATTATATTGTATCTAACAAAGGAAGACAAAACAGTTGTCTTTATTGGTTTCTGCTTTCTAGACTTAACATGCTTGTTACCGGCCATGTTCGAAGAAGAGCATCTGCTCGGTTCTGATGTTGGACGGACCTAACGATAAAATGTAAAACTATGATAAGCATGGTCCTAAAGGATGGTAGTTTTTTTCAAGAAAAGAAATCTTTTTTTTTACGTAACAATCAAAGGAAAGAAATGTGCCCTATTAGAAGGACCACGATAACACCATCATAGAAGTACTAGAGTATTCTAGTTTCTATCTAAAAAGAGAGCAGATAAAACAGTTGTCTCCATCAGTTTCTGCTTTCTATTCTCACCATGCTTGTTACCAGCCATATTCGAGAAAGAGAATCTGCTCGGTTCTAATTTTGGGCGGACCTTACGATAAAATGGAAAACTATTATGAACATGGTCCTGAAGGATGGTAGTTCTTCTCAAAGAAAATTTTATTTTTTACGTAACAATCGAAGGAAAAAATGTGGCCTATCAGAGGGACCACTATAACAACATTATATCAGTAGTAAAGTATTCTAGTTTCTATCTAAAACAAAGCAGATAAAACAGTTGTCTCCATCGAGTTTTGCTTTCGAGACTTACCATGCGTGTTACCGGTCATGTTCGAAGAAGAGCATCTGCTCGGTTCTGATTTTCGGCGGACCGTACGATAAAATGGAAAAATATTATGAACTTGTGTCCCACAAGATCGTGGCTTTTTATTCCATCTGTGTTCACCTAAAATCAGAACCGAGCAGATCGGGTCTAGTTACCGATGATGTTTAGAAACCCTAATGAGCCATTTGAAAACTACGTTATTAATTTGAAGGGAAACGGGGGGCATTCTAAAAACTAAACTTTGTAGCAGGTGGATATTGGGGGGCTCACACCAGCGGGTAAAGAACAATAAAAGCGTAATAAGTTCCAAAATCATATCCATATTTCAGATTCTACACTCCTTTTCTTATTTCCCTTTTTTTCTTTTTTTTCAAGAATTATTATTTTTTGCTCTTTTTTTTTAAGAAATTTGGCCTTTTACTCGTTTTTTCGCGTAAATGTGAACTGAATTAACAGTACCTAATAAGAAAATCTTACTATTTTTCTATAAACGTTAATTCTTTTTAATTGAAAAGTATTCTATTATATTTTTGGTTCAGATTTATCTCTTTTGGTTAAAAATTCAAATATTTGGCTGAAGATTGAACTATTTTGTTGATAATTCGTTTCCTTTTTGGTTAGAAATAAATATTCTAACTGAATATTTAACTATTCCATTTTTGGTTCAAAAAATATGTATTTCCAGTTGAAAATTCAACTTTTTGTTGAAAATTTATCCTTTTTAGTTGAAAATTCATGTATTTCATTGAATATTCATCTCTTCGGTTGAAAATTAAACTATTTTGTTGTAAATTTGTACTGTTGGTTATTTCCAACTATTTTTTATTAAATTACAATCTTCCTTGTTTGAAATATGAAGTATCAAAATTTTCGTTACGAATTCAAGTTTTTGTTTAAAAATTGAACCATTTTGTTAAAAATCCATTCATTATTGAAGACTCATAATTTTCATTCGAAATTTATCTCTTTGCTTGAAAATTCAACCATTTTGCTGAAAATTGGATTTTTTTGTTTGCGTATAATTTTTTTTAATTCCAAAATATGACTATTCCATTCGTGTTTATTTTCTTATTGCAAATTCTACTATTATGTTAGAATATTTTGTAAATTGTTGAAAATTCGTTTTTTTTGGCAAAAGTTAATATTTTCAGTTGAAAATTCATCCCATTTGGTAAAAAATGCAACTGCTTATTTAAAAATTAATCTTTTTCATATTAAGGATTCAGCTATTTTATTAAAAATTCCTATTATTGGACAGAACTGAACTATTTTTTATTTTAAATTGAAATCATTTTTCGGTGAAATATCTTAAATTACATTGTATCGCTGATAATTTATATTTTCGTGTTAAAAATTCAGCTACTTGGCAGAAAATTGAAAAATTTGGTTGAAAATAATTCTATTTATTTGATAATTCAAATAGTCTTCTTTGTTTCGAAGTTCAACGTTTTGGTCAAAAATTCATGTATTTTATTAAAATTTTGCTTTTTTGCGTAGAAAATAATTCTTCTCGGTGAAAAATTCATCATTCTGTATGGAAATTTCATCATTTGAAAAGATGAATTTAAAGAAAAAGTAGTTGAATTTTTTATTGAAGATATAATTTTTCATTATGAATTCGATTTTTTCCAAATGGTTGAATTATCAAATAAACAGTTTAAATTTATCCAGAAAGATATATTTTCAACTGAAAATATGAACCTTTCACGAAAAAAAGCAAATTTGAATAACACGAAAGAATTTCCAACCAGATTTTTTCAGTTTCTATAAAAAAAAATACAATTTTTATGAAGGAAAACTATTTTTTAAACGAAAAAGACGTGTGTATTTTAAATGAAATAGTGAAATCCTCTATCAGAACACATTGGTTTGCAAGTAAACAGTTGCATTTCAAACTACAAATGATTAATTTTTAACGAAGTAGATTAATTTCCTATCAAGAAGTACAAATTTTCAAGATAATACCTAAATTTTAAACTCAGGAAGATACATTTTCAACCAAGTAGTTATATTTTTGAACAAGTATTCGAATTTGTAAACAAGTATTTAAATTTTTATACAAATATCTAAATTTGTATATGAAAAATATAGATTTTTGAACCAAAATGACCCAGTTCAATTTTCAGTTAAAAGCCTAATATTCTACCAAGAAAAAAAAAAAATTTCCAACGGAATAGTTACATCTTCACCAAGTAGTAAAATGTTTAACCAAAAAATATCAATTTTTAACCAGAACTATAGTGGTATTGGATACTCTCAATTAAGTTCACAATTGAGCAAATAAACCATGGTAAGGCAAAGTTTTTCGAAAACAGGAAAAAAAAATAATTCTCGAAAAAAAACGAAAAAGAGAGGGACATCTTCCACCAAATTCGCAAACTTGGTAAAAATTTATCATCAGAAAACATACTAAACGTTATCTAAGTTCATAAAATTATTTTCACGACCCCCCCCCCCCCCCCAAATCTATCCGTAGATTTTAAAACGAACCCCACCCCCTTTGAAATTGGTGACGTGGTTTATAAACGGCCCCCTATGGTAAATGATAAACCATAAAGCTGTGTTTTCCACGTTCCCAAAGAATACAAAAGAAAGAGAGAAAATAACCTGATCTCTGACAAAAAGAATACAAAGAAATATCTTTAAAGCTACTTGAGAAGGAATTATTTTCCTTCGCATGCAAGTGTCTTATGTTATCTCACACCTTCTTCGCAGGTATTCCGAACTGTTGATTAATGGTCGGAAAGACAGACTCGTCCTCATTCATCCCGAGAAGCCAATATCGAATGGTGCCTACCTAACGGATAATATTCGCGATGTTATCTTGAATCGGACCATGCACTTTGTCCATAGCTTTTATTGCATTTTGCAATAAAAAGCAAGCGACCTCTGGACCTGGCCATCAAAAGCAAACCCACACCATTGGAGAACCTTGATGCTTCGTGCGTGGGGTACGTCCATCTTAACGCGGACGTTAACAATAGCTTCTGTTTAGAGTACTTACGCTCATGGGGGCTGCTGGGTAACCCAAGTCAGCCATCTTACATCGAATAAATCATCGCGAGACGTCACGAGATATCATTGAACCGGTTGATGGCTACCATCGCTGATGCAACGGGTGCTCTCTCAAGTTGCTTTCTCGAACCGGGGTAATATAATGACACATTCAAAAAATTATTGGCAACATCATTCTCTAATCTAATCCAGAGGATTCTGATGCTCGGAAAGGTTTGACGTTAACTGTGATTTATCAATAAACTAATAAGTGAATATCTCTCTCTCTCTTTGAACGATAAGTTGGGATTTAATATGAAGGTAGATATCAATTTTGCTACCTGGTATCCGAGTTTCAAAGACCACTCGGTAGATTTCCTGACTTGGTTTTACGATAGGAGGATAGTATCGCCTATCAATCAGATGTCCGAGCTACATTGTCTTTTATGAGAGGCAGATAAAGGGTGCTTATTCTAGGGTCCTGGCCCTTCTTGGACTCCGGGTGCGGATTTCTGGACCACCCGGGTGGATCCTATACGTCTGGCGGGAATCTTATTGACTAAAATGAAAGTGGCGAATCGCTGATGAGACAGTAAAAAATTACAGCAAATTCTTGCGATTGGATCTTGTAGATCAAGGATAATCTTGAAATCTAAACCGATATAGTAGCATATGAGAAACTAGTCCCAAATGATACAAGTATAATCTTCAGTTCTAATCTTAATTGAAGTCAATCTAATCTGGATCTAAGTTGTCTTGATATTGTTTATCTGGTTAGAGTAAAATGGAAGAGATGATGAAGACTTGAGAGGAATTGAGGAATCCCAAGATCTTGTGGGTTGCGATCTAGGAAATTCTTTGGTGAGCGATATGTAGGAAATGAGCAACCAGTTGGTGAAGATCTGCCTGGTCAAAAGTTCCCCGTCGAGAAGAGAAGGCGGAGGAGTAGGATATGGATGATGGCGAAGAAGAAGGAGCCGTGAGGGCTGAGTACACAGTAGCAGACTCCTCATATAATGCGATATAATCACCTGGCATGACTGCACACTATCTGATTCGTACACACACACAAATCACTGACAGGGTCCACATTTGAATCTTGGATGACCATTACTCACTGCTCCTGATATTACTTCAATTCAATCAGTGTCTTGCCACTGCCTGGCCCGCCCCGGTGCGTATTCGCCAACGAGCTTTTACATCCACAAGTACCAAGCTATCTGTAGCTTTAGATGATGAATAGTTTGAACTCTTCTGGAATGCCGTCCAACCATCATCGACGATTGGTTTTGCTTCTTTACCTTCGATTTCTCTTATGAGTTCCAATATCCTATATATCGGAAGTCGGGAGTAGAATTGAGAAGTTGAGAATCAAGAAACCAATTTAGATACACAATTGATACTTTGGGATTGGGTGCAGACATCAAATCATTGATCGTTTTGGCAACGATTTCGATCCGTTTTGTGTCCTTTTGGTCGTTTTGGAGAGTACCAGACAGATTGCAACCTGTTCCAGGCTAAGGTTAATCGATGTAGCTACTGTCAGTGATGAATAAGCGTAATCGGCAGACCCGAAACGGACCGTGTGAATTCCACGTCGGTCGAGGTACGACGCGTCTCTCACCCTATCTCTTTGTCTCATTTTCTCATGTCTAGCCATCTAATTGAGTTAAATTTGAACACCCCTCTTTTATCCACTCGCGACTTCGTAACAATTACGATGAACGTCCTACTTTATCAGAATGTCCCAAATAGTTTCAGGCAGTTATCCTTGAGTAATTTTTATTCCAATTTCGGGAAAAGGTACCTGTCATTATAAATTTACATTAGCGATATTGAATTAGTTGTATATGTGTATTGTAAATATCGCCAATATGAGAACTTAGAAGATATAAAGCAATCATTTGAATAATGAAAAGTTTCCGTTGAACATGTAGTTGCTTGTAAGTACGTAGCATCCACCTTCCATATTCACTTCTTGGACTCGCCGACTTGTTGTGACCAAGCAATAAATCTTGTGGTAAGGTCTGAGCAGCCAGTGAATTGTAAGCGGTCAAATGATCAAAATTACAAGGTTCGCTGATGACATTCCCCCCATCAGTCGCCAGGAATAATCTCAAACGTACTCGAGAAGTGGGGCCTGCTGATTTTCATTCACCGTGATTGGTTAGGTAAACACATCAAAGCCCAGAACTGTCCTTTCCGTTTTGCACAATCATGACTCGTGTAATCGATTCACAGGCTCTATATTTAATCCAACTGATGGTGTCTCTTCCATTCTTGGATATACCTGCAAAGACAGTTAAGGAGATTGAAAAAATGGGGGGGGGGGGGGGGGGGGCAAAAAATTTTGAAAATCAATTTCCTATTTTGGACTTCACACTCTTTTCCCCCATTCCCCACTTTCCCCCTTTTTCAAGAATTCCTTTTTTTCCTCTGCTTTAGAAAAAATTCCCCTCTTTCTCTTTGTTCGGGATGTAGATCATTGTCCTCTTTTGATTAAAGATTCTACTATTTGATGAAAGATTAAACTATTTCTTTCTTTTTTGTTTAGAAATGAATTTTTCTAACTGAATATTAAACTATTCCACTTTTGGTTCAATAAATTTATTTTTCAGATGAAATTTCAACTATTTGGTTAGAAAGGTGACCTTTTTTATTTTAAAATTACTGTATTTTGTTGAAAATTTGCTTGTTCTTGGTTCAAAATTTTTAGCTAAAAATTGATCGTTCTTAGTTCAAGATTAGATTGTTAATTTTTTCACTAAGAATTTATCCTCTTTGGTTAAACATTCAACTACTTGCACTTGAACAAAATTAATTTATTTTTTTTTCAAATTCATTATTATAGTATTTTTCTATCTTCAGTTCAAAATTGTTCTTTTTTAGTTGCAATTTCAACTATTTGATAGAAAAGTTATCTTTTTCACTTGAAGATTTAACTTTCCAATTAGAGTCCATCTACTTTAGCGAAATCCAATTTTTTGTTAAAGATTCATAATTTTGTCGGTTGAGAATCGATTTTTGTAACTGAGAATGTAACCATATATTCCATTCTTTGTTGAAAATTGATATTTTTTATTAAAAAATGATATTTTCAATCTGAAGCTTTAACTATTTTGTTAAAAATTAATCTGGTTTGTTCATAATTAATTTTTTTGGTGGAATATTATTCTTCTTGATTGAAAATTGATCAAATTCGTTTCAAATCACTGGAAATTAATCTATTTTTGTTGAGGATTCCACTATTTTATTGGAAATTCATCTTTTTTGGCTGTATTCAACTATTTTTTATTTCAGATCCAAATCTGCTTTGGTGAAAGATCAAAATTTATATTTTTTGTTAAGAATTTATAATTTTCTCATGAAAATTCGAATTCTTGATTGAAAGTTGAACTGCTTTGTTAAAAATATTTTTTGTTGATGAAGATTTATCATTTTAGTTAAAAATTAAACTATTTTGTTCGAAATTCATGTCTTATGTTAAAAACTCGTCTTTTGGTAGAACCTAATTCTGTTTGATTGAAAATTCATCTTTTATAGTAAAGAAGTTTTTTGTGTTAAAAATATTTTTGGTTTCATTTTAATCTTTTTTTTAGAGATTAAGTGTCAAGTTAAAACACGAATTACAGAAAAATTGTTAATAAAACATTTGCATTTATAATAAAATAACTAAATTTTCAACTAGGGAAGATCATTTTCAACTTTCAAGAAAATAAGACAAATTTGCAGAAAAATAATTGATCTTTCGACCACAAAATATGACTTCAACAATCTAGCTGAACTTTCGACCAACTAATGACATTTTCAACAATATTGTTTGATTTATAACCTACAAATATGTACTTTCAATTGAATAGTCGAAAACGAATTAGCAATCCAAAAGGACAAATTTTTGAAAAAATTTTGAATTTTTACCTCAAATAAATGACTCTACAATCAAAATTGTTGTTCTCAAAAATGAAAATTAAATTTTAAACAATCCCAATATTCGGGTATGAATTTTTAATTAAAACGTACGAATTTTTAATGAAACAGTTGAATTATTAATAAAAAACTTCAATTTTCGACAAAAAATTATGGCCTTACCTAAGAAATTGATGAGTTCTGAAAAGAATAAAAAAATAGAAAAATTTTCAACAAAAGAGTTAAATTTTTAATCTATAAAAATACAGTTTTAACTAAGAATATTAATTGTGCCGTTCAATGTAAAAATGGTGTAAGTCCACATCTTTAAAAAACATATTTTTTTGCCGAATTGGAATAAATATGATTCAATTTGGCAAAAAAACATGTTTTTTAAAAATGTGGACTTACGCCACTTTTACATTGAGCGACACAATTGTGTATCCAAAAATACGAATTAATGAAATAGTTAAATTTTCAGATTTTTAAGACAAAAAGATGAATTTTCTACGAAATAGTTGAATTTTCAACCCGAAAATATGAGTTTTTAACAAAAAAGGTAATATTTAAACAAATAGTTTAACTTCCTACCATTGAGTTTAGTCTTAACACGAAAATATGAATTTTGAACAAAACATGGAATAGTTGATAGTTTACGAAAAAAAAAAGATTTTATTTTCGATTCCTCAAAACAAAAACAAAAAGTCTAATTCTTTACAAAAGTAGATACTTTTCAAGCAAACGTTTGCATTTTGTACCAAAGGGATTAATTTTTAACCAAGTGGAATAATTTTTATCCAAAAAGACGAAGTTTCAACAAAATACATGAATTTTCAACTCGGAAAGATCAATTTTGAATTAAAGATGTAATTTTTTAACAAAGAAAAAATAATTACATTTTCAGATGTAAAAAAATAATTCTCTTAAGAAATCGTTCCAACAAAATTGTTAAATTTTCAGCCATGGAGATGAATTTTCAACGAAAAATAGACCTGTACATGTTTTAAACAAGGAAGATTGTAATTTAAATCAGAATCTGTTGAAGTCCACCAAAATGTACAAATTTTTAACAAAAAAGGTAAATTATCAACAAAAAAGATGAATTTTCAACTATAATTGTAATTCTTGAACAAAAAATACGAATGTTGAATAAAAGAGTTCAACATGCAACTAAATATTTGAATTTTCAAGCAAAAAGATGAATTTTTCACCAAGATTGATTTCTTACCAAAGCATACAAATTTAAAAAAAAAATTAATTTTTAACTAAGAAATACAAATATGTAACCCAGTAGTTGAATTTTTAACTTAGTACCTAAATTTACAACTAAAGAAGTTGAGTTTCCAACCAAAAATTTAAGAGCTTGATTTTCAGTCTGAACAATTAATTTCCGACAAAAAAGAAGAAATAAATTTCCAACAAAATAGTTAAATCCTCAACCATATAGTAGAATTTTTAACAAAAATCAAATAAAAAATAAGCATTGTTAATAATGACTTTTGAAATTGTAGAAAATATTTCTATGCCTAATTGTAACTAATTTCATACCATAATTGAAGGCGAAAAAAAACTTCTTGTTAAAATTGTTTATTTGACAAAAGTTATTCAGAGTATCATGTTTCCGCTTCCTCTGCAGATAAAGGTTGCAAATTTTATTTCATCCTAATGCTATAGGGCTCATCTTATTCCTTGAAGAATTATCTACAAATCTCTGCGATGCTTTTTTAATAAAAAATTCATTTGGAAGAAAATATTATTTATGAAATTTACAATTGTTCAACGCCTCAATGCATTTTTTGAAATAGAAACGTACAAAAGAGATTTGTAGACAATCCTTCAAACAATAATAAGAGCCCTATAACATGAGGATTGAATAAGAATTGCAACTATCAACTGAACACAAAGGAAACAATTAAATCTCTAAATAAATATTGTCGAATAAACAATTTTCACCTGAGATGTTTTATTCCAAACATCGTTTTGAGTACTCTTCCAAAATTAGTTACGATTAGCAATGGGAATATCCTCTTCATTTTTCGACATCATTAACAATGCTTATTTTTCAAATTTCGATAAATAGTGTGCATCCTTATTTTATTTGAACTGTACCATTGCAGGGAAATCTTTTGCCAAATTCGTAAAATTTGTTGCAATTCATCATTGAAAAACGGAGGTAACGTTACTTCCAGTGACCCTTGCCATCCTCCTGCTCCTCCTCCTCTTCTTTTTGGAAAATTTGAAAAAGTTGTTATAATTTATCAGAAAGAAAAGTACTAAAAGTTATTTTAGTCCGTAACATCACTTCCATTGATCCTTGCCTCTCTCTGTATGCTAAAATCGGAAAATTTGTTATAATTTCTCAACAGGAAACATACGAAAAGTTATCTTAGTCCGTAACGTTGCTTCTATTGACCCTTGCCATCTTCCACCTCCTTCTCCTCCTTTTGCGAAATTCGCAAAATTTGTTATAATTCATCATAAAGAAAAGTACTAAAAGTTATCCTAATCCATAACGTTGCTTCCATTGATCCTTGCCATCCTCCTCCCGCACTTCTTCCTCCTCAAGCGAACCGTGATTTCTTGCCCGACCCCTCCTCTCCTGAAATTGGTAAAGTTTTTATGGACGGTCCCACACTTCCCATCACTGTTTACATATCATTCCCCTTAAATATTCTTGACAGGTTAAAGACTTCCCGGAAACAGAATCCGGAAGTACAAAGAACGATTCTGAGAGTCTTGGTGCACGCGACTCTCTTGGCACAATCGGTGATCCGGAACGAAATATCCGTTTGTAGGACTGAAGGATTCAATATAGAATAATTAGACAGTGGATCCAAACCCAAAATTTGTTGTACGCCTTGTGTGCGTTGTGCACACCGCTATGTCATCCCTCTTCTGGGACTAATGATATGTGTGTATTTCCCATGGTCGGGTCTCAGACCCAATGCCATGATTACATGGTATCGGCATCTTACAATGCGAGAATATTCACTGGTACCACCATGCCACTATGGGCCAAGTCCTTGGTCGTGTTTGTGGGCCTTCGCCACCCGCGAAGGATGTGTCTTCGTATATAGAAACGAATGCTTGGATATCTTATTGAGCTATCAATGGGCCAGACTTAACCCTTTGCCAGGGCGAAGGCACAATGTAGTGTCCCTCAGTGGGAAACCTTTGATCTTCACCGACTGGAACTATATATGTTGCATTACGACCTCACTATGCTTATTATTGCCCGAAGATACTACTGTTGAACTCGCGGTGATGTTTGACTTCAGATAGTCTTGTAATTGTTGTATTTAAATCGCCTGTCGTTACTCGAAGAATTTTTAGTACTGAATTTCGGACCCATTTCGGAATGGTTTGTTTAACTTTTTTATTTTTTGGTTCCATTCTTATCTTTCTTCTTGCCTTCTGTCTTCATTGTCTCAAAACGACTCTTTACAAACCCAAAAGGACATGCGTACTGAAATTCATACAGAGAATAAATTGTTACATTTGCCATCTTTTGAGTTTTTATGCGGAAAAATATTTGTACGATAACCTTAAGCTTCCGATATGTTAGACTGAAACATCTAAGGGCGGATGAAGAAATTTTTTTGGACGATTGCCAAATTCCTTCAAGAAACGTATGTCAAAATAGGTGGAGAAGGGCTTTCCCAATTGAAAAAAAAACTTTCAAATGGAATATGATGAGGCGATAAATTCCACTTAATTTATCTTTTTCCATTATAGTGTTCACATTCATAAAAAAATGAAACCATGTACATTTTTGGGGCCATGCATAAATTGTGTAGGCTTTTGTGTGGGGGGGGGGGGGATTAGAGCAGCGATTTTCCTACGCTGTCTTACATGAGGTACCATTTTTATAAGGTACTAGTCTTCTTTTGAGATTCAAAATTCTGCTTCTTACTTGAAAATCGAACTACTTTATTAAAAATTCATTTTATTTATTAAAGATTCATAATTGTAGTTGAAAATTCAACTGCTTGTTCGGGAATTAAACCTTTTTGTTGAATATTTATATTTTTAAGTTGCAAATTCCAATTCTTTCGTAGAAAATTTCACTATTTGGTCAGAAATTCATATTCCGTGGTTGAAAATTTGTCTGTTTTGTAGAAAATTCGTCCTTCTGACTTGAAAATTCAACAAATTGATAGCAAATTTCATTATCCAATTAAAAATGCAACTGCTTTGGGAGAAATCTACTTTTTCAAACTGAAAATCATTGTTTTTCAATAGAAATTTATTAATGCTATTTTTGGTTTGAAGTGGTTTTTTTAGTCTAAAAATTCAATCATTTCGTTGAAAATTCGTCTTTTTTGTGAGAAAATTAATATTCCTGGTTGAAAATTCAAGTATTTGGTTAAAAATTGCATTTTTCTGCAATTTTTTTCTTTTATTTAACTATATGTTGTTTTATTTCAAATTAAAATCATTTTTGTTGGAATATCAATTATTATATTTTTAGTTGAAAATTCTCTGTTTTGAGTTTTTGCAATTCAACTACTTGGACGAAAGTTGAAATACTTTTTTTAAACTAATTTTTTTGTTGAAAGATTTATAATTTGATTCGAAAATTCATCTCTCTGGTTGGAAATTGAACTTCTTTGTTGAAGTCTTCCTTTTCTGGGGTGAAAATTAATTTTTTTAACTGAGAATTTAACTTTTCCGTTGAAAGTGAACTTTTTGTTCAAATTTCATGTTTTCGAGTTTATAATTCAACTGTTCTATATAAAAAATTCATCTTTTAGTCTTAGAAAATCCACAAGAAGCCCAAAAATTTGTTATGGTAAAAATTAACTTTTCCAAGTGTGAATTTATCTTTTTAATTTTTTTTTGAAAATTGATTTTTTTTTAATTCATAAATTCAACATTTTGGTTATAAATTCATTTATTTTCTCGAAAATTTCTTGCAGGGGTTAAAAACTAATGTTCTTAAATTAAAATATAACTATTTGATTGAAAACGATTTTTCTGTTTGTTAAAAAAATCATATTTTTGAGTAAAAAATTCAAATCTTTTGCATAGAAAATTAATCTTTTTGTCTTGAAAATTTAATGGTTTGGTAGAAAATTGAACTATTATCTAAATAATTTTTTTTCAAATTATTTTGAACATTAATTTTTTTAATGTAAATTCAATTGTTTCATTTTCGGATAAAAGTTGATCATTTCAGATAAAAATCAACTTTTTGGTTGGAAATTTATGTAATTTGTTGAAAATTCTTCTTTTTTGGTCGAACATTATTCTTTTTGGTTTAAAATTTCACTATTTGATTAAGAATGTATTATTTTGCAAAAAATTCGTCTTTTTTGGTAAAAAAATGTATTTTTTGAGAATTCGTCTTTTGAGTTGGAAAATTGAACAGTTTGATAGAAAATTAAATTCTTTGATTATCTTTTTTGTTAAATATTTATATTTTCATTCAAGAATTTAAAAATTTTGCCAAAGAATATATAACTATTCATTTAAAAATGTACTTATCTTGCGAAAAATTCATGTATTTTTCGAATTTTTTTTCTCTTAGCTAGAAAATTAATCTTTTTTGTAGAAATTTCATTATTCTGGTTGACGATTCAAACATTTTGTTGAAAAGTCATCGTATTTAATTGGATTCAACTGGTCGATAAGTTTTTCTTTTTATGTTGAAAATCAATTTTTTTTACATAAAATTGACTTACATTTTTTTGGTTAAAAAATGTTGTTTAGTTGAAAATTCAACTATTTGGTTTAAACTCCATGTATTGTTTCCAAAATTCATATATTGATGAAAAATGAATCTTCTTTGTTGAAATTTGATCTTCCTAGGTTATAAATGTAGGTATTTGAAAAAAATGAAAATATTTTATGGAAAGTTAAATTAGTTTGTCGGAAATTCTACTATTCTTTCTAGCGAACTTTTTTGTCGAAAATTCAACTGTCTTGTTTCAAAATCGTTCCTTTGGATTAAAAAAATCATCTTCAATGGTAGAAAAGTCATCCACATTGGCTTAATTCGATTTCATCAACTTTAAAATCAGCAATTCTATTTTAAATTGAAAATTGATCGTTCCTTGTTGAAAATGTAAGTATTTGGTTTAAAATTTATTTCTTCTATTGGTCAATATTTTTTCTGATAGAAAATTAATCTTCTTGGCTGAGAATTCATCTCTTTAGATAAAAATTCAAATATTTGGTACAATCATTTCTGATGTCAGATTTGGCCACATACTGGTCAAATAATTTCTGGAGGAACGAGAAAAAATCTGCCACGTTTTTCCAGAAAATTATTTTTTCAGTAATCGGCAAAATTTAACATTAGAAATTAATTAATTAATTACCCTGGTCGACAAAATACAATCAATACTCTGAATATTTGGTTCAATTTTGAACTCTTTTGTTTGAAATTCATTTGTTTGTTGCAAATCTATCGTTTCGATTTGATATTCATCTTTTTGGTTGCAAATTCAACAATTTCATTGAAAATTTAATTTTTCCGTTGAAATTTCTTTTTTTTTTGGTTGAGAATACATTTTTCAACTCAAAATGTAACTATTCCATTTTTGGTTGAAAAATGATCTTTTTGGATTGAAAACTGAACCATTTGGTTGAAAATTCCTGTATTCTGTTGAAAATTTATCTTCACAGGTATCAAATCATTTTTCTTGGTGGAAAATTCATCTTTCTTGTTAAAAATTCAAACTATTTTGTTGACAATTTTTTTTTTAGTTCGTGATTAATTGTATTCTTCCTAACGTTTATATTTTTTGGTTCAAACTTGATGTATTCTGTTACAAATTTGTCTTGCCAGGTATAAAATTAATTTTCTAGGTCTAATATTTATCTTTCAGTTTAAAAAATAAACTATTTGGTTAAAAATTCATCTAATTTTCTGAAAATGCAATGCCTCTGAGTTGTAATAAATGTATATTTATATTTTTTCTGTAAAAATTGTTCTTGTTTAAGATCACTTGATCCCACTCCCCCCACATAAGGAAAAGTAAGATTTTAGCAAAGCATTCCTCTTCCCAAATTATCTTACGTAATTTTTGAATGACCCTTGTGAAATTCTGTATGACATTTGTCAGTAAATATCTTTGAGATAAATTCACAAACAATCATTTTTTTGCATCAACATTATTGTAGATTGGAAAAACTCATCTAAAAATCATCATCAAAAAATCATCTCTTTGATGAAAGGTTATTTTCATACCCAAGAAAAAAACATTTACAAAGGCCAGGGAAGACGGTCAAAAAAGGATTTAATTATTAACGATTTAATGTTTGAATAAGAAAACATGCTCGATTGTTAAAGAGGATATAAAAATAGTTCATTAAGCATAAGTCACATCCGAATGATAAATGCCCGAATATTGTCGAGCGGAAGAGAATGCCGCGAAACTCATTCATTTGAGCCTAATTACACACGCATCTTCGGAAGTAACATATGGGCCAATTTCTCACAATCGCGTTTCTCATTGATCCGCCTCTATTTACTCGTACATCCAAAAAATTCATTATTAAACAGAAACATGTGGGAGCAGTCTGTGGGAAAATCGGCGAGGAAGCCTCGAGCGAAATATTGCCGAGAGTGAAAGAAAAGAAAGAAGAAAGAAGATACGTTCGCGTCAAGGAAGACCGCGTCGTAAACAAAAGCCAATAAAATATTACGTACGGGCCTCTCTGCGTACAGAGGGCCGAAAAAAAAGAGTTACATGGACAGTGCTGGTCTGTAATAACAGCTACGGCGCATAATTGCCAGAACGATTGAATTTCTATATTACCGCGAAGCCCTTGCTCGGCGCAGAAGACGTATGGTTCTGCGGCGCGGCGAGAATCCTCCACTTGCCTTAACGCTCCTGGCCGCAAAATTAATTCGTCCAGGCCCTCTGTCACCGCAGCAGGTCTCGCGTTCTGCATAGTTTTTGAAATGGTTTCGATCGTCGCCCGATTCGCACCATAGCCCGAGTGTGGATACGAGCCAAACGCTTCGAGAGAAGCGCGGCAATGAGTTACCGGGCGGGGACTATAACTCGCCCGGTGATATACGACTGTATCTCGGTACCATTTGGCAGACGTAGATATATTATACGCATACCGCCAAGACGTAAATTTATTTATTCTATAATTATCGCGTACAATTGGTAATGCGCCCCGTGTGCGGTACCGACGCGAGAAAAGCGAAAGGCGCTGCCCGCGAGAGATCGTTACTTCCTCGCCATTTCCGGCGATCAAGGACTCGTTAGAAGCAAAAATTATTATTCTCTCAATTAATTCTCGTCAGGGAAAAAACTGGGGTACGAAAAGTTGCAGGCGATCGTTCAAGCTGGGTAATTATCAGCTGATTGCACCAAACTGAGGTAAACTTTCCGTGGTTGCGGGCCTGGAATGTGCTGCCACTAGCGAGGCCCGCCGGAGATACCTGTGATCCACTGTGAAATGTTTACCTCCGTTCGGTGTGCCCAAGCGTTTACCCTGCTTGACGGATCACAATTATACAGAGTAGTGTCCTGGAAATCCTTGAAAACCTGGAAAAGTCCTTGGATTCATTTTTACCTCGAAAAACATGGGAAAGACCTTGAATTTTGCTCATGATTCTGAAATTGTTGTTCGTTTGAAGAAAAAATTGTTGTTTAAACTTTTTCTCTGCTAAACGATTACCTTTTTAACAAGAGACTTTATCACGGTGAAAATCACGAAGCTACAATCTAAATGGTATTTGAATATTAATGGTTAGAGCAAATGAAAAATTGGTCGAGGTGAAGTTAGAGAATTTTGAAAACGAAGTTTGGAACTACCCTGATATAATGTTCTTGTTAATAATTTATTTTTAAACAATAATATCGGTTGGTGGTAACCAAAACAAACTCCGTTCGTAGACTGTTGTCGATAAAATCCAAGTGATCAAATTCTTGCTCTTTACAGTCTTATAAAAAACAACACATTTTAGTTATGGTGTCAAAATTTTAATAAGATCGACGTTTCGGCTCGTCTTTGAGCCATTCTCAAGATCTAAACAAAATAATTTCATAAAATGAACAAAATTTTTAAAAATCGAAAGAACGAATTGAATAAATATATATGGTAAAAACTAAAAACATTACCTGAAGTCGATGAAAATTGTCGGGAAACCATTAATAAAAAAAAGAAAATTATTAATAATTAATAGTTATTATTTTATAGTAATTGATAATAGTTGATTTATTTCCTTGTATTTTTATATCTTCTGCTTTGACAATTGCTACATCCTGACGACTGTAACTTTAGTGAAGAATTTTATTATTTGGTAGCAAACTCAACAATTTTCATTAAAAATCATACTTTTTATTTGAAATATCTACTTTCACATTATTCATCGAGAATTCATATTTTTTGGTATAAAATTCAATTATTTGGGTGCAGGTTGAAACACTTCATTAAAAAATAATTTTTCCATTGTTGAAGATTGATCTTTTTGGTTAAAAATGCCTTTTTTGGTTGAAAAATAATGTTTTCAACTAAAAATGTAACTATTTCATTTTTTGTTGAAAATTGATATTTTTTAAATCGAAAATTCAATTACTTGGGTAAAACTCGAAACACTATGTTAAAAATTTGTTTTGTTTGAGGGTTAATTTCTTTGATTGAAAATGTGAATATTTTGCTGAAAAAAATTTTTTCATTTAAAATTAATTTTTAACCTCCAAATGTTACTTCCATTTTTTTGATTAAAATTAATCTTTTTAAGACAAAAATTGTTCTTTATTGTTAGAAAACTAATCCTGTTGTTGGAAATTTTCTCTTTTTTTATTAAAACTGCAATTTTTTGTTGAAAATTAATTTTTTTCTTGAAAATACGTATGCTTGGGTTGAAAATGCTGTATTTTGGCATGAATGTTCAACAATTTCTTTGATATTTGCAACTGTATTGGCTAAAAAATCCTTATTTGTTGAAAATTCGACTTTTTGATTGGAAAATTCGTCTCTTTTTTAGAAAATTAATAATTTCGGGTTGAAAATTCAACTGTTCTGTAGGAATTTTTTTTTTCTTTAAAAGTTTACCTACTTTATTAAACATTCATTCTTTGTCTGCAGAATTGAAGATTTAATATTATTGTTTTTTTTTTTTTTTTAAATTCAACTCCTGCTGAAATTTAAACTATTTTTTGGAAAATCCGTTTTTTTGTTGTTGTTGGAATACAAACTATTTAAGTTTTTGTTGAGAATTCGTCGTTTTGTCGAAATTTCCAATTTTCGTTTTGAAAATTCAACTATTTTTGAATGATGTTAAATTTTTTCTGTTTAAAATTCGATTATTTAGTTAAAAATTCATCTTTGCAGGTTGAAAACTCAACAATGTGTTTGAAAAATCAACTTATTTGTTGGCAATTTTATTATTTTACTGAAAATGAACCTGAATTAGCTTAAAATTCGATAACTTAGTCAAATTTCAACCGATTAAAGAAAATTCTCATTACTTACGATTTTGAACTCGCTTTAATATTATAAACAGCAAAAAATTTTGAATTTTATAAGTTTCATTAAATTGTTTTTGAAGCTGAAATGCTGAAACAAAAAAAAAGTTTTTTTTTCATAAAATCAGATTTTAGGGGCAAATTTCACATATGAAACTTTTTCAGTTCCACTAGACCTACAATTTCTATTATGTTTCGTCGAAAGTATTTATTTGACTGTAAAAAAGTACTTGGAAGAATGTATTTTTTAGTCCTGGAAAACCTCGAAAAGTCCTGGATTTTTTTTTTGAAGAAACGCTAGACACCGTGAATTAAATTACCTTATGAAACTCTTGAATTGTTTAAACCAAAAAGTTGAATTATCTAGAAAACAGTTGAATTTTCAACCAAAAAGTTAACTTGAATCGGAAAAGTTCAGTTTTCTACAAAAGTAATAGACTTTTCAGCCCAAAAAAGACAAATCTTCAACAGTAGCGATGAATTTTGAATGAAGGACTCGAGTTTATTATTTAAAAGATCGGCGGCTACCGGAGATATCTGCCTTTCACCGCGGAAAGTTTACCTCAGTTTGGAGTGTCCATCTCGGGCTTACCATGCTTGACCGAAACCCGCAACATTTCGAAGCCTCTATTTTTTTTGGGAATTTGATGGAAGGTCGAGTATTGCCTCCCCGCAAAATATGCCGGATTTTGATATTGTTTTCCGGGTTCAAAAAGTCCGTCATGGTATTTTGAAAACTTTCTCAAACTTTCTTATCCTTCGTCCCACATCAACATCGTACAGTTAAAAGGAAATTTTTTCTTCGATTTAATTTAATAAACGCCTAAAATAAAATACAAAATGTACGAAAAACAAATATTTTAGAATTAATTCATAGCTACCATATTGAATAAATTGAATAGGAAACGCTTGAGATTTGAAGTCGGAATATATTGCATTTTTGAAAATATATAAGAGTTTTCAACAAACAAAAAAAGAATGATAATTTTCCATTGAAGAAATGAATTTCGAACGAAAGAGTTGAGTTTTTAATCTGAAACATCTGTGGCACAATAGGCTTTATAGCTTGAGCGCCAGGGGAGTTCGTCATGGGCTTCTCTCCCGCATTAAAACAAAATCTGAAACATTAAATGTTTCAAGAAACTGTTGACTTTCAAACACAAAAATATGAATTTTCGACCAAGAAACATGATTTTTCAACCAAATAGTTGAAACTATAACAAACAAAATAATTAATTTTGAGAACAAGTAATTGCCTTTACAACCAAATAGTTCAACTTTCAAGCAAAAGAGACAGATTTTTAACCATATAGTTAATTTTTGAACTTTCAAAAAACTAAATAGTTAAATTCTAAAACAAAAAATTTTCCACTTCAATATTCAATTTAAGAAAAAACTAAATTTATCTGAAGGTAGTTGAATTTTATAAACACACATTTAAATTTTTAAACTAAAGAAAATGAATTTACAATGAAGTGGTCGCATTACCAAACCAAAAAGATTCCACAGAAAATCAGTTGCATTTTCAACAAATTAATTAAATCTTCAACAAAATGGTTGAATTAAAAAAAATTAATTGTTATCGAAACGGTTAAATTTTCAACACTAAATTTTAAATATTCGACAAAAAAATTAAATTTCAACAAAGAAGTTCAACTTATTAATTGAATTTTCACTCAAGCCAAAAGTATTTTTCAGTTTCAACCTAAAAACATTCGAAGTGAACCAGAAAGATCAAGTTTCTACACACAAAAAAATTCAATAAAAGAGTTGGATTTTCGACCAGGAAAGATTTTTCAAGCAAGATAGAAATAAGTTGAACCAAATTCTTGAATTCTTAAACCAAACAGTCGAACCATCTAGAAAACAGTGGAATATTTAACCAAGAAATTAATTTACAACGAAATAGTTTAGTTTTTCACACAATAATAGAATTTTCAACCCAAAAAAACGAATTTTCCAGCAAAGGATGAATTTTAAATGGAATTTTAAGAAGACAGTTAAATTTGCAATCTGAAGACAAATTTTCAGAAACACAGAGAAATTGTCAACGGAATTATTAAATCTTTGGAAAATGGTTGAAATTCAAACTAAAATTGTGAATCTTCAACAACGAAAAAATGAAATTTCAACAAAGATGTTAGACTTTGAAAGATATAGTTAAATTTCCACTCAAAAAGTTAATTTTTCAACCAGGAAAGATTTTCCAAGCAAGACCGAAAAAAATTGAACCCTGAACTTTTCAAACAAAAAAGCAGTCATCTAGAAAACAGTTGAATTTTCATCCAAAATGTAAATTTTCGAAGAAATAATTGATTTTTTTTTCACAAAAATGATAGGATTTTTAACCAAAAGAAAAGAATTTTCATCAAAAGAGTTCAAGTCGATAAATTTTCAACCAAAAATGGCATAGTTACATTTTTATATGAGAAATTGAGCTGTAATAAAAGAATTTTCACACAAATATTTACAATTCGAAACAAAGAGATAGGCCTTCATCCAATAAAATGAATTTTTAACAAAATAGTCAAATTTTCAACCCAGTACTTAATTTTTTAGTTTAGAAAATTAATTTTCTACGGGAAAGAACGAATTTTCAACAAAATCGTTAATTCTTCAGCAAAATACTCAATTTTATTATCACTCATGATCTACTGCTGTCTCACAAATATTTTCAGATAAGAACAAAAATAATCACTAGTTCCCTTAAAAAAAAAAATCAATTTTAGTCTTTAGTTAATACGATATGTAAAAATTTGGCTAAAAAATGGTAAATGTTGCTAATATTTGTTTTCACTTATTTTTTTCATTGATTGTGATTTTACGATTTTCCACGTAAATTTAAAAATTGAACTCAAAATAACCGATCAGACAATTTTTAAAAACAAATCATTTGCTAATTTGGTTTATTTGAATTGCGAACATTTTTCTTGAAACAAAAAATTATGATAGTTGCACACCATTTTACTGTGATTTAAAATTTAATTTTAATATATGCAAAAATCCACTTTTTTCAAAAAGGACGAGATTGATTATAATAATTTTCCTCTTCAATTGTTCCTGAAATAGTCAAAAACAAATTCAATGAATAAGCACAATAACAAAATATTAAGCAACATTTATTACTCATTTTCAAGAGAATTTTTGCATTTTTAATTAAACATAAAGATCAACTTTTTTCAAATCATGCCTGATCAATTATGTTAATTTTCATCTTCAAATATTCGTTGGATGTCATAGAAACATAATAAATAAAAAATTCACTGAAAACAACAAATTTAGGTAAGGTTTACCATACCTTCCGAGTAAAATTGTTGCATTTCATATTAGTTAAATACTAAAATCGACCAAAAGATTATTTTAATTTTTATCTTTAAATTAAGGTCAGATGACAAAAAATCATAATCAGTGAAAAAATTCTATTAGCATTCAATTTGCAATGAAAGCAAATAATGATTTTTCGATTGTCAATAAACTGAAATTGAAAGGCAAAGCAAATTTTATGAAAGTTAATGGTACATTGACATGAATAATTTTTAAAAATATGATAAGTCGAAGGTATTGACAATATTATTCAGTTCCCGATTGTATCACCAAAAAAGTTTAACTCATTTTAAAACGGATTTTCGAAATGTGTGATTTTATTAGAAGGTTATTTGTTAGGACGGAATAGATTAAATTAAAGAAAGGCGAAAAATTTTCTATTCCCGCTGCGGGGATTCGAACTAGCAACAGATGGGTTTCTCTCAGCCATAAAGCTTCAAACTCATTCGAGCATGCTACCATCTGAGCCATATTGCCTCGCTGAATTAAAATCATTTATAATTGATTCAAGTGATGTGTATATTTTTTAACTTAGGAATTAATATCATCCAATTTCTAATGAATGAAAATTGAAAATTGGCGTGAATAATGGAAAATGCAATTTGAAAAAAAAAATTTTGAAAAGGATTGAACCATATTTCACTGAAAAAAGACTGATTGTCGAATCAGTTCATTCTTAAAAATAATAATGTTTACGCAAATTCAAATTAGGAAAACTGATTTTTTAACAATCCCAGAATAAAAACCATTTTCTGCTAGATGTGGCTAATCATTATAGCAAACAACTTTCAAACATATTTAAAATAAAAAACTATAATTGATTGAAATATTTAAAAAGTGAGAGCAACGAAGCTTGAAGAATTTTTAGCTTGCAATGTCAGATCTCCCTTCTAAAGTACATTTTCTAAATAAACAAATTCTATTTTATTTAAATTGAAAATAAAATCAAAATGTGTATTGTAAATAGCCTTATAATTTCACATAAAAGTGAAAAACATTTTAAATAAAAAAAGTATCTAATTAAAATTGAAGCCAACCAGAGCACTTTCAATAAAAAAAATTATGCAACCAGTATAAGTAACAATGATTTCAATTTTAATCAAAAAATTTTGAATTCAAAAGATACATTCCTCCATATTCTAATATGAATTTTGCAAACTTTTGTTAATAAATAATTAATTATCGTTCGAATTACGAATACGTCACACAATTTTCATAACTTCTGCTATTTATTTTCTATTCTTATCTATCAAAGAAAGTTATATTTGAAAAGATATATAATTTAAACTTTTTTAAAGAATGTTTATACTTATCCCCTCAAACTTATTTGAAACTATGAAAAAATATATGCGTATTTTTTTCTACAAACAAAATTATATTTACAGTTTCCGCAAACCCAACGAAATTTAAAACGCATTCCCCTTAAGAAAAAAAGAAGTATCATAAATTTTGTTAAAAATTATTAACATTAAGTGCATTGATTTAACACTTGGATTATTTTTTATATTAGCCATAATATATAAAGGATAAATTAATTTTACAATTTCAGCCCTATAGGTTCTGTTTTATAGGATTCCCAAAAAAAAACCCATGAGTGCAAAATTAAGTTTTACGTGTTTTTGGCCCTAATTATTGTTTTATTGTAGTTTATTTTAGTACAAATAATCACATATACGTGAAAAATTACTTTCTCAAGATAATCATATGTGTGTTATTATTGTTAAAATAATTCATTATTGTTCACAGCATTTTTCTCTTAGAACAGAGGTAGAAAGCCGCGGTTATGACTCAATTTTTCATTTTTTAATTTAGAGTGAGTGAATGATTTAAATAAAGAAAATAGCTGTTCAAACTACAATTATTATTTGTAATAATCTTTTCTTAAAATAATTCTAGGAAGTTTTTTTTCTAAAATTTTTCACTTTTGTCCACTTTTCAATTACATAGTTGAGATTTTTTTTTTCTGACATTTCCAACATTTTGTCAATTTTTTATTTAGTAAGGTAATAATTGATGAGATTTAAGAAAACTAATTGTTTAAATTATTAATCATCGTTTATAACAATCTAATCTTTGAGTAATGATGGAATGTTGCAATGTTTTCTGAGATTTTCTACCTTTTTTAACTATTCACTCAGAGCGAGGTGATAGTTAAACAAACTTAACAAATATTATTGTTTAAGCAATTCACTATTGCTCATAACTATATGCTCATAGAGTAATGCTAGAAAGTTGTGATTTTTTCCAAAATTTCAAACTTTTTTTTAACTTCTCATTTAGAGCGAAGTCATTTTTATTCCAAGTTAGCCAAAATAATTATCAAGACAATTTGTGATTATTGTTAACTATCTTCTTATAGGGTTATTTCAGAAAGCTGCTGTTTGTTCAGAAATTTAAATTTTTGTTTGGCTTTCAAGTTTTTTAATAAATAATAAATGAAAATCAAAGACAATACTTTTTTAAAACAATCTGTTCCTTTTGTGGTTTTTTTCTGAAACAACAACTTTAGCAAAAAAGTGAAAATAATTCACGCAGAAAAAATGGGATGAGGCTATTCAAAAAATTATTCTTTCCGACGTTTACTTCTTATTTCTAATAACTAAGAATCAAAAAAAGCTGAGGATGTCAGAAAAAACCACAACTTTCTAGCATTACTGTGGTAGAAAACAGTTGTTACACATAATACATTTTTTTGGATATTATGTTCATTAATTTGAATTATAAGTTATCTCTCTAGATTAAAAGTGGACAAAAAGTTCAAAATTTTAGAAAAGGGCAATTTTCTTGCATTATTTTGAAAGACTATTGTTGTCAATAACGAGAAATTGTTCGAAAAGATTTTCTTCAACTTCAATTGATTGTTGCCTCGTTTTAACTGAAAAGTGAAAAAATGGGGAAGAACCACGACTTTCTAACACTAAAAGAAAATCACTATAAACAATATTGAATTTTTTAGACAATGTATTTGAATATCTAGTCAACAGTGAAAAAAAGTTGAATGTATGAGATACAATTACAAAAACAAACAAAAAATAATAATTGGTGCCAAAAACTCGCAAACACAATTTTTCATTCAAGACGGTTTTTTGGAACTGTTTAAGACAGAGCTATGTCAGCAAAATTCAAAAAGTATTTCTTGATTCATATTCTATGGCTGATTGTGAAAACAAGTTAAGAGTCAACCTAATATACCTAAAATTAACGATTCTGAATAAAATTTACGAAACCGTCTTTTTTTCCTACGGGAAATACGTGGTGAGCTTCATTGGGCTTGTGTTTCCTCTAAATATATTTCCCTTAACAAAGGAATGTGCATTTACATTCAGTAGCTTCAAACAAATTTGTTATGGGTAAGCCTCGGGATAAGAATGAAAATTCGAAAAAAAAGTTAGACTACCCTGACGTACATTGTATACATATAGTTTGTATGGTCAGCATCTCATCAATTAATAAAGAATGTAAGATATATTATAGAAATGTTTTAAAAATAAATTTTAACAATTTGAAGTAATTGCCTCAATCGTATTCAGTTAATCAGAAAATTATTATAATTATTTTCTGATTAACTAAAAATTATTGACATAAAAAATCAGACATTAAAGAGCTACTGCATTTTCTCCTAAAGAGCTTACTCCATTACCATTGTTCTTGATTGAAGACCGAAGAACCGAAGGATAAGAGCACTTCGTGGGTGGATGTCGAAATTGGACCATAAAGCAACAAAGATCGTGAGGACGATAATTAAAATATCTCTTCTCTCGTCCAGCTCACTCTATTCCATTCGATACCTTCGGCTCAACTCACTGGGACGCATCGAACGTGCCTTAAGGTGCTTCAAACGAATTGATTTCTAGAATAATAGAAAATACAGTTACACGGATGAATTATTTAATGTAATATGTTCAACACATAATGCAAAGGCTTATACATGTGCATGTCCAGAGTCATCTTTTTGAAAAATGGTCTTGTTGTTTTTTTTCTGTTGGTTAATCGAAACGCACTTTGAAACCTTCAGAGCCTGTTGTCAGTTCACTATGGCAACACTCCGAGTTTCGCGTTGTCCGTTTCCAGATGCAAAAAAATTCATCATATTTTCAATTATCAAAAAAAAAAAAAAAAAACCAGACCATTTTGGCAAAAAAGGACAGCACCGACCAAAACCCGACTCGTTCGTTACGAATTCACAAAGCATTGTTCTTCTAAGATTTCCAAAAACTAAGCCTTTTTTAAACTTTTCTTCAAATAATAG
>CAKNXH010084360.1:0-32953 GCA_932178445.1 Andricus quercusramuli
ATATATGTGCTCTCTACGATGCCTGCGATTGGCCAGAGTGCCCCATGTTGGAGACTGGGTGAACTTGATTGACCAATCAAGTCTACTTTCAAAAACCCGGGAGGACGGAAAGCCAAATCGGATTAGTATTATATCCATTGTCCCTATTGATGTTATTAGGGTGTTTTGAAACTTCGATTGCTTCTCTATGTTTTCTTGGGAAAATATTGTACGTCTTTGCGATGACGATTGTTTTGTCAAATAAAATGCGATGTGCTGTTTCGATATGATGCTCAGCTACTGCTGATTGCGTGAGATGTTTCAGCCCGACTTTATTCTCATGTGCCTTTACACGTTGACTTACCGCCCTCCCGGTTTCTCCAATATAAACTTTGCCACAAGCACAAGGGATTTATATACTCCCGGATCACTGAAAGGTTCCTTCTTATCTTTGGAGTTGTTTAGAAGTTTTCCTATTTTTGCAAGTGGCTTACATATAGTTTGGATATTGTGTTTGTTGAGAATCCTTCCTATTTGTTCCATGATACCTTGAATGTAGGGTAGGATGGTGGTCGTTTTTCTCTCTCTCTCTTTAGTAGGTTGTGTTGACTTGTTTTCTTAAGTATATTTCCTTATTGCTTTATTAATTTGTTTGTTTGTTTAATCGTTTTGTATCAGGATTTGTTCAACATTTTGTAATTCCTTTTGTAAATTATCTTCATCTGTTATGGAGACAGCTTTGCATACAAGGGAATTGATGGCCGATTGCTTTTGAGATGGGTGATGGTGGGAGGATGCATGCAGGTATCTGTTCGTATGAGTGGGTTTTCTGTAAACTTTATGTCCTAATGTGTTATCGGATCTTTTATAAGCTAGTACGTCCAAGAAAGATAATTTTCCGTTTTGTTCTTGTAAACTGGATATAAGGGCGTATTTGATTGATGAAATCAAAAAATTTGTTTAGTTCGTCTAGTCCATGTCTCCAGATGACAAAGGTGTCGTCAACGTAACGACACTAAGATTCCGGTTTAAGCTTGGATTTGTTAAAGATTTTAGTTTCTAGATTTTCCATAAAAATGTTGGCTATTACAGGTGAGATTGGAGATCCCATTGCTGCTCCTGAGGTTTGTTCGTATAATTCGTTATTGAAAGAGAAATAGGTATTAGTGAGACAGTGTTTCATCAAAGGTATGCGATTAGAGGGGAAGTTTGTAAAGGATACAATAATATCGATTGTATCAAAGATTGGCTCTTTTGTCACGAGAGATACTACGTCGAAACTTACTAGGATGTCTTGGGGTTGAATGTGAATCTGTTGTATTTTTCTGATGAAGTCGAAAGAATTTTGGATGTGTTGGTGAGATTATTACGCTGGCGATCGTTCTGAGTGAGATGTTGTTTTTGTGAATTTTTGGGAGTCCGCAAAGTTTTGTGGAGCCGGAATTAGTAGGTTTCAATTTAGATATTGTATCGCTGTCGAGATTTGAGTCTTTTTGGAGGCTTTTTGTTTTTCCGGCTATTGTTTTTGTGTGGTTTTTTTAAAAGTTTTTCATATGTATCGTCAGTGAGAAGGTCCATGATTTTGTTGTTATAGTCTTCTTCATTCATTATGACTGTTGTGTTGCCTTTTTCTGCGGGTAATATTATGATGTCTTCATTCTGATTGAGTTCTTTTATTTGCTGTTTTTTCTTGTTTTGTTAAGTTTGAGGAGGGGATTTGGGCTTCGCGTGAAATGTTGGCTGTCCTACGCCGTATGTCATTTGCTTTTTCGAGTGGAAGGGTATATATTGCGGATTCCAAATTACTGATGATTTCTTCTTTCGAGATTTTGGAAGGAAGCGACTGCAAAATTATGTTCTCTAGATAAGGCTGAAATCATTTCATTGCTGAGAAGATGGTTACCGATGTTTTTTACTGTAATAGTTAATGGTGCGTGCTTTACTGGAAGTAATTTGTCAAATTTTATTTTTTATTTCTCAGTGCAAAAATCTTCAATCCGTTGGGATTGTTCAAATGGTATGCGGTCCAATGTGGACCGAATGTCAAATCTGAGAGTGTTTGATAGGAAAAGGGAAAGTTATAATAGTTTTTGGAGGTAGTGTGCAAGGCAAATTTGGTATGTTGTATTCTTCCTTTCAAGAGAAGCAAACTTGTTTTATGTAGAATTGATTAGGATTCAGATATTCCCAAATGGGGTTTCAACTGTAAAAATTTTGGGACGATGTTATTGTCCCTACACCGTTTCAAGAAAGCTAAAGATGTTAGTAGCAAAACGTCGACAACATTCATAGTTTCGCACACGATTGAAAGCCGAAAAATCTTTCAATTATGAATTTAAATTTATGATAATGAATCATCGTGAAAGAAAGAAATCTATTATTAAATATCATATCAGACGTATTCAGTACTACATTACTTTAATTAATTAGCTTATGGAAGAGTAATGTTATTAACTTGATATAAGTGAATAATTAACTATAGTTTCAGGAAAGGGAATAAAATATATAAGAATTCAACGATTCTTTGATAGATAATAAAATCAAAAGCTATTTTGATAATTCCATACTTCAGGATACAGGGTTACAGTTACTAATTGTCTAAATTGATACTAGATGCTTCTAATTTCTTGCTGAACCTTCCTTTTTAAAACAAAGAATATTCGTGATTAACTATTTATTCACTAAAGTTCTTTCAAATTCCAACTCGACATCATAAAAAATGTAAAACAAATAAATAAATTCTGTTTCAGGAACTTGAGACCGCTAATTGATTCTGCTGATAATTACCAAAGCAAACTCTGCGTGAAAAATTTCGAAGCCGCATGTGGACAATCCGTCAAGGGATGAGAGAAGGACACGCTAATTAATAAAGAGACGACGTGCAAAGCCTGGGGCAGCTTCAGACGCTGCAAATGAAGATTGACATCGCAATCGTCATAATGCACTCATTAAGACTCGGTGTCGAAAAAAAGCTCTATCAGAAGGGCGCGCTCGATGCCGTCCAATCGAAATCATCCTGGGTTTTTGCTTCAGTAATTTTTTCGACTCAGTGCCGTGCCGTTCCCCTTTATATTTTATTAGCAATAATATGCCTCATCATTGAGATCGCGGATGGGAGGTCTGATCCTCTTCCTGGCGATCGTGATCCTTCTTAAGAAAAAAATTAGACCCGAGCAAGGACTTTTGGGTTACGCTTATCCCAGCGTGAATTCACGGAAAATGGCATTCAGACTATTGTTCGATCGGGAATCGATTTTTTGATAGATTGATCGGTAGCGTAATCACGCAATAGGCGGTGTTGATTGCACCAATTTTTTATTTTTATTTTGCTGAATAATATGGATTAAATTCTAAATTGAAATTTAATAGAGTATCATACGAAATTATTCGCTTGATTTGCTTCACCTTAGGGGACGTTGAAAAAATACGTCACGCTTTTTTGAAAACTTCACTTTTTCGTTGCCCCCCCCCCCCCACCCCATGGGGGGTTGAACTTCTTTCTCCAATTTTATTCGAAAAATGCCGAAAGGCCTGAATTAAAACAAATAATACAATATTTTAACGAAATTTACAGCTCAAAATGCTTTGGAATAGTTTAATTTTCAATGAAATAGTTGAACCTTTAAGCCACTAAGTAGAATTCTTCAAGATACAGTTAAATTTTTAACCGAAAAGGCGAATTTTGAATCAAATAAGTGAACTTTCGACATAATCTTGAAATTTTCAACAAAATAATCAAATTTTCTGCAAAATATTTGGAATATAAAACAGAAATTAATTCTCAAACGAACAGTTCTACTGCCAAGAGACAGAGACAAGTTTTTGATAAAATAGTTGAATTTTCAACTCCCAAAAATAAATTTCCAACCAAATGGTCTAATTCTTGAAAAAAACGTGAACTTTAACTATGAACCGCTGCATTTTCAATTGAGTGCTTCAATTTTGAAGCTGATGGCAAATTTTTCTAGATTGAATTTAAATTTTAAGACGAGAAACGAATTTTCAACAGAGTAGTGGAAACATTGACCAAAAATTTTTATTTACAATCAACCAAAGAATTATTTTTAATCAAATGGTAAAATTTCCAATCAAGAAAGGCATAACTTTATCCACAAACAGTTACATTTATGATTAAATAGTTGAATCTCCATCCTTTAGAAAGAATTTTTCATAGAATAGTTGAATTTTCAACCCGAATGACAAATTTTTAAATAAGGAGTTCGACATTTAAAAAAATGACCTTTTCAACAAAATTGTGCAATTTTCAACAAAATAAATAAATTTTCAATAAAATATTTGAATTTTTGATAAAAACGTTGAATTTTTAAATAAACATGAATTGTCAAACAAAAAGTTGCCTTTACGACCAAAATATTGAACTTTCAGTCAACAGAGACGAATTTTTAATAAAATATTCACATTTTCATGCCAGTGAGAAGAATTCTTCAGAAGATAGTTCAATTTTCAATTCAGAAGAACAAATTTTTAAACGAATAGTTTAATTTTTAAGCCAGTGGACGTATTTGTTATAAAACAATTGAATTTCCAATCCAAAAGGACTTATTTTCCATTCAAAAAGACGGATTTTCCACAAAATATTTTTATTTAACACCAAAAAATACAACTTTTTGATAAAATAGTGGAATTTTCAACAAAATAATCAAATTTCAAGATGGAATGATGAATTTCCCACAATAACAGAAATACTTTATAACGAAAAAGTTGAATTCGCAACCAAGTAGTGCAATTTTTATTCAAAAAAGAAGTTTTTTAAAAAAAATATTGAAGGTGCTTTTTCAACTGAATAGTTAAATTTACACTAAAAACGATCAATTTTGAACGGAAAATAAAATAGTGAAATTTTCATTGAAAAAATTTGATTTTGAACTAAAAAATAACAAAATTCAACCAAAGATACTAATAAAATGAGTTTTCAACAAAATATTCAAACTTTTATCCAATAATTTCAATTTTTGATCAAAAATATTGATTTCCTAAAATAAATAAATGGAATAGCGAAACTGGCAGTTTAAAGCTTTGATTTTTAACTTAAAAATAACGAATTATCAATTGAAGGCGTAGATTTTAACTAATAAAATTAATTTTCAATAACTCAGTTAAACTTTCAACTAGGTGGTTGAATTTTCAATGAAGAAGTTTGCTTTTCTACCGAAAAATACGAATTTACAACAAAATATTTACATTTTCAACAAAAAGTTAAATTTTCAGTTTAAAAAGTCAATTAAAACAGAAAAAAGCGAATTCTTGAGAAAATAATTAAATCATTAACCAATAAAATGAACGTTCAAAGAAGTGGTTCAACTTTCAACCATGTAGTTGAGTTTTTACCCAAAGAAGATGAATTTTTAATGAAAAATTAAAAAGTTGAATATGCAAGTCAAAATGATCATTTCTTAGCTGAAACTGACTTAGGTTAATTTTCAGTTTAAAAAAATGGATTTTTCACTAAAAGAAATGAGTTCCCAAGCAAAAATTTTGAATGTTGAATGAAAAATTTACTAATTGCATTTTTATCTAAGCACGACCAATTTTAGCCGAGAATGGCTTAGTTTAATTCTCAGTTCAGAAAATTTATTTTGAACTAAAAAAGAAGAAATAATTTAAAAAAAAAGAGAGTTAAACGGGATGTAGGGTTAAGGGTGCAAAGTCTGTATTCAAATGCTTCACTTGTAAAATAAAATCATATATTTTAAATTTCTTTCAACATTTTAAAAAAATGTTATTCAGATTAATATTTTTTATGTTTGTTGTCACATTCTGCGTTAACGGGGTGTTCACGCGGAATGTGACAACAAACATAAAAAATATAAATCTAAAAAACATTTTTTCAATTTTTAAAACATCAAAAAAATGTTATTCAGATTTATATTTTCCATATTTGTTGTCACATTCTGCGCTAATAGGGGGTTAAAGCAGAATGTGATAACAAACATGGAAAATATGAATCTATATAACATATTTCCATTCTTTCAAACATTGCAAAAAAATATTATTCAGATTTTTAATGCTTATGTTTGTTGTCACATTCTACTTTAACCCTCTGTCGACGCAGAATGTGACAACAACCATAAAAAATATAAATCTGAATAACATTTTTTTACGTTTTCAAACATTTCAAAAATATGTTATTCAGATTTGTATTTTTCATGTTTGTTGTCACATTCTGCGTTGATCCCTCATCGACGCAGAATGTGACAACAAAAACAATAAATATAAATTTGAATAACATTCTTTTGAAATGTTTAAACAAATTAACAGTATAGGATTTTATTTTACAAGTAATGCATCTATAAATACACACTTTGCTCTCTTATCATTACCCCCCCCCCTTCTATTTTTTTCCAGTTGAAATTTAGTTTTTCTTTTTTAGTTAAAAATTAATTTTCGTGAAGGGGGAGGGACTGCGTCACAAAATCGTCACAAAATTCATCATCAAGATTGTAGCTTCGTAGAAAAAACCCACTCACTGTGGAGCGAGGCTAGGCTTGAGAAGGCATTCGAAGTAATTGGAGTGCTATAGAGGGAAAGAAATAATTCTGGTCGGTTATTAAATGGGCTATGCATTAGAGTGGCGATCGATGAAAACTTCGTAATCTGACCTGGACTAATGCAGATTTAACGATTTAATGACAAGCAACCGGTGGCCGGCTATTATTTAGTGACCTCTTTGCCGGTTTCGTGACTGGCAGTTTTTAAAGGAAGTTGTCGAAGATTTTGAATGAAGGACCTTCAATTCTTGATACGATCAAAAATCGGTTGCTGATGACGTGAGTTCTGATTTAGGTCGTGTTTTTTTCTAGATTCTGTTGAAAGCTCATTCATAAGCTGATAAGTGACAAGAATTAATGGAATGTAGAACACGGAAAGTTAAATTTAAATTTGCTCAGTTTTGAAAGAATCTGAGGTTTAAACCTTTTCATAAAGGGACATCCAGCACCTTAACCCTCCAGTTGGGAAGGCCTATTGTTCTTCCCGGATCTTATTTTTATATTTTTTATTCATTAGAAAGAGAAACATCCGGAAGAAAAAGGAAAAGAGAGGCAAGGTAGGACAACATATTGTAAAACAAACCAATAATTTTACTTTTATAACAAATTAAAAAAATGGTAAAAAACCTTCCTTATCGATCAATAATCGAAGAATGTAGACCTGTTTGAGCATAAAATTGCAGATTAGAATTACTGTGCCCTCTGATTTCCGAAATGGTTAATTATTACAAAATAGAGAATATTCACTGAAAGAAAAAAATAGAGAATATTCACTGAAAGACAAAGAAAAAAGAAAATAATTCTTCTTCGGAAGAATTAATTGGCCCTAAAGAGGGCCGATTGCTCGAAGAATAATTCTTTGTTCATGAAGAGGACAAATTATTATAAAATGGATCCCCTCTGAATTTTAGTTCAAAGGGGATTACTTTAACAAAATAGTTTATTCATTTAAAAATTATTTCTAACCTACAATGATGCATTTTTAATTGAAAGGTGAAATTTTAAAACATAAAAGATTAAGACTGAACCAAAAACAGGCCAAATTCTCAAATTATTAAATTAAAAAAAAAGTTTTTCATAAGTTTGTTGAATTTTGAAGGAAGATGATACTCCTACCATAGACGATAAATTTTTACTAAAAAAGGACGAATTTTAAACAAGACAGCTGAATTTTCGGGACAGAAGAAATAACAAAAAAAAAAGTTAACTTTTTCAAAAAAATAATTCAATTTTCAAGAAAAAAGTTGAATTTTCAGCCTATCATGGATAAATTTTAACCAGAAGTAGAATACTTAAGATTTCAAAAAATAAATTCTCAAACAAACCAAAAAACGAATTCTTAACAAAACATTTCAACTGAGTAGTGAAATTTGGAATAAAAAGATGAATTTTCCTCAAAGAAGATTCATTTTTTACCGAAAAAGACAAATTTTTAACAAAATATATAAATTTGCGACCAAAGTGTTCAATTTTGACGTCAAAAAGACGAATTTACTATGAAAAAGTTGAATTTCGATACCGAAATTAGAAATTTTCAACGAAAAAGTCAGTTTTTTACAAAATAGTTAAATTCACAAATGAATAATTTCAATTTAAGTATTCAATCCTGCTACAAAAATAGTTGAATTTCTAACCAAAAAGATTAACTTTCTACCAAAAAAAGCAGAGTTTTCAACGTATCAGTTGCAGTTTTCACCAACAAAAAAAATTACTTTTTTATCAAAGGAGATAAATTTGGAAACCAAAAAGACAAATTTTTCAACGGAAAAGTTGATTAGCAACCAAGTAGTTCAATTTTTACCAGGTAGTGGAATTTTTAACCCGAAAAGATGAATTTTCAACAATACCTGTAATACTTGATACTTGACCCAAAAAAAAAAGGATTTCGATTTGAAAATAAAAATAGTTGAATCCTCAAATGAATCTAGTAAAAATCAATCTTCACTTAAAAATATAAATTTTGAATGAAAAATGAAATAGTAACATTATCAGTTTAAACAAATAGAATTCTCAACGGAATAATCAAACTTTTGACCAAAGTGACGAATTTTCAACGAAAATGATGAATCTAAAAAAAAATTCTGCCGAGGAAGACGAATTTTGAATTTTTCTAGTGAAGAAAATAAATCTACAATCAAACAGATAAACCCTTAACTCAAAAGAAAATTTTTTCAATCAAAGATGAAATAGTCAAATTTTACGTTAAAAAAATACTTCATAAAAAAAAAAGATTTTTCAACAAAATAGTTAAATCTTCACCTCCATAGTGGGATTTTTCTATTAAAGAAGATGAATTCTAATAATATAAAAGTAGAATTTCCCATTAAAAAAATATCCTTTGAACGAAAAGTACTTGGATTATCTTATTGAGTTTTAATAATTCATTTTGGGTTCAAGCAAAAAAAACGAGGAACAGAAAAAGTTTCTTGGAAACAGGAGGTAAAAAGAGGATTCCTTCAAAAAAAGGGGAAAAGAGCGTAGAGTCTGACAAATGAAAGTAGTTTTCAAATTTATCAAATTAACATTGAACTTTATCACTGCAGAGACATTTTTGGCAAAATTTGCAAACTTTGTTAAAATTTATCATCTGGAAACGTACATAACGTTCTCTACGTTCGTAACGCTACCTATTGAAGGTTTCGAATTCAAATTTCAAATTGTTCAAATTTTGAATCCTCCATCCGTAAAACGTCTCTCTTCCTTCTTGTAATGCTTTGAGATTAAGGGGCTCATATTGCACGTATCACAGGGTTCGTAGTTAATGGCTTGAGGAAAATTCGAGGAAGTCTGCATTGTCAAAATTCGACTCGGGCGAAACAATAGGTCCCGAAACGGGCTGGTCAAGTAGCTAGATGCGAAACATTAGATTCATTTGAAAAAATTTTAATTTTGAGTTTAGGTTTACAGTTAGGCTATTCTTCAACAATTTTTTATATTTAGGTACCACTAAATTAAGAACTTACAAGCAGAGAATCAATCTGAAATCGAGGGGTAGAAACTCTGCCACCCATTGAGAAGTTTATCGCTTTCAGGCTTTCACTTAGCTATGATAGGTCAATCTATCAAAAGCTTCATATCTGAATTTGAAATTGATCAAATTCCAATTCTTCCTTTCATACGATGTTTCTCTTTTCCTTTCTGAATCATCAAGATTAAGGGTCTTCTATTGGACACATCACAGGTTTTGTACTGCAAAGCTTGTTGTCTTAAGGAAGACTGCATTGTCAAAATTCGGGCAGAACAATAGATCCCCAAATGGGATATCAAAGGAACTGGATGGAAACCATGATATCCTTTCGAATCGAATTCAAATCTTGACTTCATGTTCAAGGTTAGGCAATTCTTCACCAGTTTGTTATGTTTAGGTCCCGCTAAATTGATTACTCATTAGCAATGCGCAGAAACGAAATCAATCCATTGAATACTCTGCCAACTATTGATTACTTTACTGCATCCATGTTTTTACTTATAATAGGTGAATCTATTAAAAGCTTCAAATCTCAGCTTGAATTTAATCAAATTATAATTCTCATTTCCAGAATACATCTCTCTTTCCAAATCAGTAATATTATAGGGTTTCTTTTGAACGTACCACATGGTTTGCAGTGCAAAGCTTGTCATCTTGAGAAAGACTGCATTGCCACCATGTGACTCGGGCAGAACAATAAGCCCCCCATCAGAATGTTCAAGGGGCTGTATACAAACTGTAAGATTATTTGTTGCAAAATTTGAATCTTAAGTTTATAGTTATGCTATTCTTCACCAGTTATGTTTAGGTTCCTCTAATTAGGAACTTATATGCAGAGCATTAAAACGGAATCAATCAGCAGAATATTCTGCCACCTATTGAGTTTGGCATTGCTTTTATGATTTCACTGATAATGGGTGAACAGGTGAATTTCAGCTTTAAGTCTGAATTTGAAATTGATCAAATTTTATTTTAATTCAAATCATTCTCATTTTCTCTTTCTGATGTGTCCAGATAATGGGTGCATACACGAGGTTTGCAGTGCAAAGCTTGTTGTCTTGAAGAAGACTGCATTGCTGAATATTGATTCGAGCGGAACAATAGGTCCCCGAACAAGCTATTCAAGAGGCTGGATGCGTACCATGAGATCTTTTTAAGCCAAATTTAAATCTTGAGTTTATGTTTGTGGTCAGGCAATTCTTTACAAGGTTGTTATGTTTCGGTCCCGCTGAATTGAGAACTTATAAGTAGAGTGTAGAAGCTAAATCGATCGGTTGAATTCTCTGCAACGTATTGAGTAGTTTATTGCTTTCATGCATTTGCATGTTAAGCAGTCGCGTGCTCTCGAGTAATATCATCGTCCCTGATACCATATGCCCCTCGGTAAGAATGGCTCCTATCTAGCCATTCGGTCTTCGATATTGCCGCTGGCAGGACACTTATAAATTGAGATTTTATCACTGAGCACGGAATTACGAAAACCGTGGCTCTAGTGCCGGTGACTTACATTTGACTCAAGTTATTTTCCAATTTCTTGCCTCTCATACCATACTCTCTTCAATCTAGATTTCGACAAATATTGAGATGCTTTTGTCGTTGGAGAAACTGAAGTTCGAAAAATGAAATTAAATAATTTCAGTGTGATCTTAAATTTTGGATTAGGGACTCTCAAAATTCTGATACCAGCGTTCAATGCTTATTTACTCAGGTTATAGAAAATTCAAGAACACTTGCTTCTATAAAACTAATTTGATTCGTACATAGACACATTTTGGAAATAGGATTTTTTTAGACTATAAATTATATTGAGGTGAATAGAAATTTTTAAAATATTTGCAACGACTCTGAATTGAAATGTATTATTGATCGTTAATGAGATTGGGGAAGTCTGCAGGTCGGAAGCCACAAGGAATTAGAAAACCTGGTTTCGACAGTCAGAGGATTACGGTTGGACCCTCTTAAAGGACGCGACAGATGTATAATTAACATCGCCCATTTACTTTCTTTCCTTTTAATGGATTCTTCAATCCCAGCGGAAAAACCACCCATTACAGGCATTACTAGACAAACAAACGAGACTAAAAAACGGGAAAAAGAATTCATCAATTAGATCATGAATTAGATCTAATGACAGGTTTACGTACAAGTCGAGGTAATTTTTGCACCTTTTTTTTATTCTACTTCAACTATTCCTTGATGACGATAAAGACAGTGATATTTGTCTTTCATTATTAATACATAATCTTCAATTTTTTACACGATGTAATTTTTTGTCCACCGTGTTTAAGGTTCAAAAGAGGTGCCAAAACGTCAGTTTATTAACCTGTGATGAACTGATTATTAGAACCTTCAAACACTTTCAATCTTCTCTTCTTTTACACTCGTTCCTCTAGCCTTCTTACTTCTTTTATCAATTCCTCGCCTCATCTAACGTTCCCTAAAATCTTTGCCAGATTCTCTTACCA
Organism: Andricus quercusramuli; assembly: GCA_932178445.1. Classification (NCBI taxonomy): domain Eukaryota; kingdom Metazoa; phylum Arthropoda; class Insecta; order Hymenoptera; family Cynipidae; genus Andricus; species Andricus quercusramuli. Next base: position 11,922 of record CAKNXH010084360.1, read on the forward strand.
GCTTCCGTTATCTTTCATTCCTCCCCATCATCCTTCCCATGCGTGCTTTCATGTTTCCTTTACCCATTCGGCACATTTCGGTCTCCCCTTCCATAACCCTAGTTAGAAGGACCTATCTCCTTTCTTCTTCCCATCTCATTGAACATATTGCCCTCTCTCTTCTTCCTAATATCTTCTTAAAGCACTTTTTTCTAACTCCCCTCCATTTCCCTTCCTCAGTTTCCTGTCAAACCTTTGTGTCTTCTTTCCCGCTCTAATACTTAATCTGTTCTGTTTTCTTCTTTACCATACCAATATTTCTTCGTCATTGTCTAATACTAGCCATACCAGCGTATCAAGTAACTAAATTCTAATTTCTCCAACTTTTTTTAACCTTATTTCTTGTATTTCCTATATCTCTTTCATTACGTTTCCTGCTTTTTCTATTATTTCTCTTATATAAGCTTGATGATCTCCATTTTTTTGCAAGGTATATCCCAAATAATTAAACTTCTTTACTTCTTCTAGCTTCATTCCCTTCTTTCTTCTAGTCTATTTTTCTTCCTACCTCATCATCTCCCAAGCCTCATTATCTTTGGCTTCACTACATTCGAATTCAACTTTTCCCTATACGAGTATGTATGTCTTTCCCTTTTCCATCTTCAATTATCCCTAACATTTTTTCTTTATTTCTTCTCCTGAGTATGTGAATAATATACTAAACGAGCGTGGTCTGATTCGGTGGCACTATCTTTCCTCCATTTACTTTCTTTAATCTCTTTAATTAAACAGTTGAATATAACTCATAGGAATCTGACGTTAGCGTCTCTCTCCTATGATCTTTAACGTCCTTTCTCTCGTTTTTTTTCACTACTAGTAACACTACTTCTTCTTTCCATGACTCTGGCTACCTCTCTCCTGTCCATACTTGCATTACCCATTCTCATTTCTTCAGTTCACCTTTCTCTCCATATTTCTAGATTCTTTCTTATCTTCTTCTTTATCATCTTTTCTGCCTTCTCCAACTCTCTTCCCTACCCCATTTAGGAAATCTATAGAATATTTTTTCCAATCTATGATTCCTATATCTTAGCTTACTTTTCTCCTTCTCGCTTTCTCTCTTTCTTCCTCTTGGCCTTCTAAACCTCTTCTTCTAACCTAGCCTTTTCTGCCTGTTCTTCCAACCTTTTATTTTCCTCCTATTTCTTTAAAACGCATCCCAGTTCACTGCTTCCTCTCTCTAATATATTCTTCTCTTCTCCTTTTTTGTTCTTGCCACTATTTTAAATTCTTTCCTGACTTTCTTCTTCTTCTCATAACATTTCCCACCCATTCAGCTTTACCCCCTCCTTTATAAACTTCTTTTTTGCCGGCACCCTCGAATATTTTTTTTTCATTTTTCCTATCATTATTTTCATCTCCTTGTATACATTTCCGTCTCCGATGTTGATATTCTTGACCTTTTCTTTAGATTGTTATGTTCTTCTGTTGAGCAATCTCTTCTTCCTGTTTCATTAACCTTCACATCCTTCCTATCTTTATTTTTTCACTCTCTTCGCCCTTCAATGTTACAATTATGGGGAAATGATCTAAATCCTAATGATCCCTACATCTAGATTTGGGAACTTTTTTCTGACCTTGTCCACTATCACACAGTCGACTACCGTCATATTTTCTCGTCCTGAGCGTGTATGTTGCAGTAGCGTTAACGTACCAACTATGTACGCGTCGCATTTCACGATGACGGAACGCACCGATCAAATTGTGTGCTCTGAATTTTGACAAAAACTTGGTTATTAACGTTCAGGAACCATCGTTATGATTTGGAAAGTGCGTGCCCTCTGATCACGAATTTAAAGCCAGTTTTCAGAAATTAAAAATGGCGTATCCAATATGGCGGAAGGTTATCCACAACATGATTGGATTTTTATGAAACTTGACAGCTGGGGGTTTATGGAGCCTCTCATAACGAATCTGAATGCAGACTTCAGAAATTGAAAATGGAGGATCCAATATGGCGGACAAGTTTTCAATAAATTGATCCATTTTCATGAAACTTGGCATCTGGGGAGTTTTGGGGTATATGATCACGAATCTGGAGTCATTTAAAAATTCAATATGGCGGACAAGTGTTTAAGAAATTAATGGAATTTCATAAAACTTGGCATCTGGGAGTTATCGGGTCCTTTGAACACGAACCTCAAGCCAGTTTTCGAAAATTCAAAATGGTGGATTCAATATGGCAGACAATTTCCCAAAAAGTTATTGTATTTTCATTAAAAATGGCATCTGGGCTTTTCTGGAGCCTATGATAACGAATCTAAAGTCAGATTTGAAAAATTAATGATGTCGGATCCAATATGGAGGACTCGTTTTCGGAAAATTAATTGATTCTTATAAAAATTGGCATCTGGGCGGTTTTGGGGCTCCTGATCACGATTCTGAGATCATTTTTTAAAATTCAAAATGGCGGACAAGTCTCTGAAGAATTGATGGATTTCCATGAAACTTGGCATCTGGGAGTTATTGGGATCCCTGAACACAAATCTGAAGCCAGTTTTTAAAAATTCAAAATAGCGGACGATTTTCCAAAAAATCATTGGATTTTCATGAAACTTGACACCTTAAGGTTTTTGGGGCCTCTAATAACAAATCTAGAGTCAGATTTTAAAAATTCATAATGGCGGATCCAATATGACGGACGAGTTTTCGGAAAATTAATGGATTTTTATAAAAATTGGCATCTGGGGGGTTTTGGGGTCTCTGATCACGAATCTGAGGTCAGTTTTTGAAAATTCAGAATTGCGAACAAGTTTTCAGAAAATTAATGGATTTCCATGAAGCTTAGCGTTTGGGGGTTTTCACGGTCTCTGATCACGAATCTGAAGCCAGTTTTCAAGAATTTCAAATGGCGGATCCAATATGGCGGACAATTAAAAAAAAATTGCATTTTCATGAAATTTCACATCTGGGTATTTTTGGGGCCTCTGATGAGGAATCTGATGTCACACTTGAAAAATTCATAATGGCGAATCCAATATGGCGGACAAGTTTTCAAAAAATCAATGGATTTTCATGAAGCTTGGCATCTGGGGGGTATTTGGGGTATCTGATAACAAATATGAAGTCAGATTTGGAAAAATTAGAATGGTGGATTCAACATGGTGGACGATTTTCAAAAAAAATTTTGGATTTTCATGAAACTAGGTTTCGTGTTTTCTAATTTCAAAAGTTAGGTTGAAATAAAAAATTTCGATTTCAATTTGGCTGTAAAAATGTAGTTTAGTATGAAAGTTGCAGCTTTGATGATTCGCCAGTTTTATTCGCCATATCGGATCCTGCATCATGAATTTCTGAAAAACGACTTCAGATTTGTAATCAACGACTCCAGAAACACCCGAGTAAAAAGTTTCATGAGAATCTAACACTTTTGCCATACTGAATCAGCCGTGTCGAATCATATAAATCTGATAACAAATTTGAAAACAGCGACCCTCAAAACCTAAGTATACCAAGTTTTATGTAAATACAACAAAAACTTTCTTTCTTTGGTGGAGAGTGACCCTTGCTCTGACAGGCCCCCAAGAGCCAAAACCACGACAACACTCCGCAGCTGATTCAGCAATTTCTGGTGAAACACGGCCTTACATGACTTCGACAGCCCCCATACGGACCTGACCTGGCTTCCTCTAATTTCCGGCTGTTCTTCAAATTGAATTATCTCCTAAAAGGAAAACGATTTTGAGAGATAGTTGAAATAAAACGGAATTCAAATAAGCAGCTGCTAGCTATTCAGAAAGCTGATTTGATTTCCAATTAGATAATGTTTCATACAAATATTTAGACCTGATCGATCAGATTTGTTCATCTCCTGATAAAAAGTAATTCAATTTTTGCCTATTTCATTTCAAGAATGACTTCTCTCCGAATCGCAGAAGTGGTTTTAAATGATTAGTAAATTGACGTAGAGGAGTTCTCTTCTGAAACTGATTATTCTGACATTGATATTTCTTTTAACGGAGATTATGAATAAAAAAGTGAATGAGGGAAAAAACGAAATGTCGAGATCACGAAGGTCGGTGGAGTGGCGAGGGTCGGAGTCGGATTCAGACGGATCCTTCAACGTCTTCCTTTCTGACGTCTCGCTCGGAAAGGTAGAAATTCCAATTTCCGAATAGCGAGTGAACGCGGCCGGCATTAACCCCGCGGGGTAATCGCAGCTTTATCAATAGGGGATCGTAATGAGTTCGAAGATAATAGCGGCCTATCAGTCTTCGGGCCTGGAAACAATGATGGATGTAGTCGGTGTTTTCGTGCCCCCCCCCTCCCCCCACAACAGCAATCCGCTTACCTTTTCCTCCGAAACAGGCCGAGGACTGTCCTGAAGGCGTATCTGATGAATTTTTATTTTTTATTTTTAGTAGTAGCGAATTGCATTTTGATAATCTGATACTCAAGTCTTTGATTGATTTGAATTGATCAGCTTCTGGGGTTTCTTGATAATCTTGATGTTGAACGAACTGCTCTTTCTTGAATTCTTTTTATAATTTCAGACTTCACAGCCCAAGATACTTTTGAAACAAGAAATAGGGGGATTCTTCACCTAAATAGGAGATAAGATTATTTTGAGTACAAATAATGTAGGTTTCACAGATCTAGGATTTTGAGACCAAATATATTATAATTTGAAGCGAAAAAGATTAATTATCTACAAAATAGTTGAATTTGGAAAAAAATCAATTCATGAACCGAATAGAAGAATTTTCGACTGAAAAAGATCCATTTTTAACAGAAAATGGAATAGATCGATTTCTGGTTGAAAATTTATTTTTCAACTTTAGAATGAAACAAATATTGAACGAAATATATGTTAAATTCTCCACTATAGAAATTAATTTTCAACCCAAAAAATGAATTTTCGAGGGAGTAGTTTAACTTGCTACCCAGTGCCTGAATTTTGAGCCAATAAAGCTAAATTTTCCAACGAGAGCTTAATAAATTGATACTTCAACAACAAAAGATATTCATTTCATTATTTTTAATAAGAGAGCAGATTAGCTTTCAAGCACGTTGATGAATGTTTGACCAATAAAGAAGAATTTTGTGTACAATATTCAAAATTAAAAAAAAAAGTAACATTTCTACCCAACCGAGATGAATTCCGAAACAAAAATATTCACAAAAACATATTTTTATTTCACGACTTCTCAATTCAAACATAATTAAGTTTGAACGAGAAAATTACTTTTATTCTAACAAATAATTTTTTAATCCAAAAGGACAAAATTTTCATCCAAAGAGACGAGTTTTAAATATAAACAGTTGAGTTTTTGACAACAACAAAAAAATTTTTTCAACAAGATATGTGAATTAAAAAAAATTGTTTTCAACTAAGCAGTTGCATTCTTGAATAAATATATACATCTTCAACCAGATAGATGAATTTTTCAACAACAAAGATGAATATTCAACCAAAAAGACGAATTTCAACGTAAGAGTTCAATTTTAAATCAAGAAAGATTTTTCAATCAAGAAAGAAAAGAACATTTTCTGACATTTTTAAACAAAATAGACAAATTTGCTACGAAACAGTTGAATTTTTGACTAAAAAATATCCACTCTTCTCAAAAGATGGAATAGTTGAATTTCTACTTGAAAAATTAATTTTCAACTCGAAGAAAACGAAGTTTCATCAAAATATATGTTGAGTTTTCCATGATGGGGATGAACCTTCAACGAAAAAATTAATTTTTGAGAAAGTAGTTTAATTTTCCTCTAGATGCTTGAATTTCCAAATAATAATTTTTAAAGAAAAACTTAATAGTTTATGCTTATACCAAAAAAGATTTTAATTAATTTTAGATTAAGATTTTTATATAATTGTTAGTTGAATTTTCAACAAAAAAGTCAAGCTTTCGACTGAAGAATTCTATTTACAACATAGTTGAATTTTTAATGGAATAGTCGAGTTTTAAACCAAAAGATATGGATCCTCAACCAAAAATATAATAGTAGTATTTTAAATTCAAAAGAATTATCTTTCCCCACAAAAAATTACTTTTCTTCCAAAAGATATCTTTTCCAATAAGATGAATTTTCTCTCCAAGAAGCCGTAAGTTCAATAAAATAGTTTTATTTTTTGATAAAAAAAAAGTTTCTGACAAAATAGTGGAATTTTGAATAAATGGGTAAAATTTTAAACCAAAAAATATGAATTTCGAACAAAAAATATAATTGCCGACTTTTCAATTAAAAAGAATTATCTTTTAACAAACAAACAAAATTTAGAAAAAAAGTTGAATTGTGGAAGGAACAGATTGCTTTTCAACAAAAGAGTTGAATTTTCAACGTAAAAACATGAATCTTCGAAACAAAGTGGCAAATTTTCAACAACAGGGTTCAATTTTAAACCACAAATTATTTTTCTTCAAAGAAAATTCAATCAACTCTTGAATTTTTAAGCCGAAAAGATGAATTTTCAACTGAAGAAGATCAATTTCCAATCGAAAACAAAATATTTCAGTTTTCATTAAAAAAAATTGATTTTTAAACCAAAAAAATAATAATTTTCTTCAAAATATGTAGTGACATTTTCTATCAGAGAGATGAATTTCCAGCCAAAAAATTATGTTCCGACAAAGAAACAAATTGTCACCGGGAACTTGAATTTTCACCTAATAAAGATGAATTTTCAACAGAAAATGTGATAGTTAATACTTCAAGCAAAAAAAAAAATGATTTTAATTTGAAGTGGAATCCTCAAACGAAACCAATTAATTTTCAAACATCAAGTAAAAAACGAGAAAAATGGGTCAAGGAGGAAGTTTTTTGAAAACTAGGAAAAAAAAAGAGAAATTCTTTTCAAAAAAGGGGGAAAGGGGAGATAGCAGAAAGAGTGTGAAGTCTCTAATTCTAAATTTATAGATTTAATCATATATGTTTAATTAATCTAATGACTCTGCAAATATAAATCTATTTCTAATTTGATTTCAGCAATTGGAAATTGAAACTCTCCTTAAAAATTAATGGTTCAGTCATCATTTTTATATGTAAAGTGTAAATTTTATAGGTGTCTTTGAAACCTCTCCATCCCATACTTTCAATGATGTACTCCCCCCTCTAACCCTTTCCACACACAAACCTTTGCTTCCCCTCTCTTACCCAAATTCTTCCTTCTCTAATTCCTCCTCACCTCATTTTCCTTGCTCTACACTACTAGCCCTTTCCTCACTTCCTCTACTTCATCACATTTCATTTCTCCTCACTACTTCACCTATAAAGTCTCCTAAATCCTCACCCAAAATTTCCCCATCACTTCCCTTCCACTTTCCACATGTTCCCTCACCTCACTTCCCCTTCTACCCTTACTTTCCCTACTTCTTCTACTTTCGCGACTTTTTCTGCTTTCCCTAATTCCCCTCTTCAACCTCCTCTCATTTCCCATCTTTTTCCTTACATCCTGTCACCTCATTTCCCATCCCTTTCTCTGCATCTCCTCCGCTAATTTCTTCTCACTTCCTCATCACTTCCCTCCACTTTCCAAATTCCACGTTAGCTCACTTTTCCTACTTCCTTTACTTCCCCTACTTTTTCTGCTTTCGCCACTTCTTCTACTTTCCCTACTTTTCCTATTCGACCTCCTCTCATTCTCCATCCTTTCCTTAAATCCTGTCACCTCATTTCCCATCACTATCTCTGCATCCCCTCCTCAAATTTGTTCTCACTTCCCCAACCCTCATTTCCTTTACTTCTTGTCCTCTTCATTTCTCCTCAATTTCTTTCCCTTCGTTCTCCCACACTCCCCCTACTTTCACTTCCATAATTTCCCTTTCTTTTCCTCCTTGGGAAAAATTGCGATAAGTAGACTGACACTATAGGGGTTTCTGCATGGGACTACGAAATTCTAAAAAATTATTCCCGAGATTTTTTTCTAAAATTTGAAAGGATTCCGGTTTCTGGCTTTCCCTGTAAACATAGTCTCTTCTGAAATGCTAAAATGAAGGGGTAGAGAAAAAAAATTCATGGGAATTTTATGTAATCGAATCACCCGTTTTTCGACGTGATGACTGGACTATAAGTTGACATTGATATTGAAATGCTGATTAACTAGCATAAGATGAAACCTGATACGATTCGAAATGTGATGATCCTTCCTTCTGAAGATAAGGAGGAAAGTATTCGAATTCATTGATAAAGTCCATAATGTCAACAGCAGCTGGTATATAGGAAGAGTAAAGCGAGAAGGGCTTGAGACTGAAGGGATGAGGAGCGAACGATTTTCAAGGGTCGAGACGATTTATTTTATTGAATGTTAAATTTCATGTTGGCAGTGCCGTTGAGCTTTGCGAAAGTGGCGAGAATTTATCCTTTGGCATTTAATTAATTCACGGGAGTACGATAAATTTTCTGTAATGTATTTGATTAAAGGATAATGCCTCAGATATTCCCTCTCCTCTGTCCCTCAACCCCTTCGGCACGACCTCATGCAGTCTTGTCTACCCCTCATTCTCTCACTCTGGAGACCAACTGCACTGTCTGGTCTTCCTTTCGCATGAGAAAATTCAACCATGTTTTCAAATGATCCCTGGTCCATCCAATGAAATTAAACGATGAAGATATTCCTCCTACTTATCCACTATATTGAAGAAGTATATTTAATAAGAATTTGTATTATCATTTATTTAGAAAAAAGATCTTCACCTTTTGCTTCGCTAGTGAAAATTGACTTGTATTTAAACATGCAATCAGTTGAACTGGCGTTCGAATCCCAGCGAAACGAAAGGAGAAGAACTTTTTTCTGAATCATTTTAATTTAAAAAGTATATTCAAGTACCGTACCCAGAGGCAGACCAAGAAAATAATGGTCAGAGTGTGTAAATGAGACTCTAAAGAGACATGACGTTAAGAGAAAAGGAAACACAATAGCTTTCATGAAAAGATGTATGGACGTGAAGGAAACTAAAATTGTATACTAGGACAGAAAAGTGCGAAGAAAAACAGTTTATAAGAAATGTATGATGAAGAGTCTCATTAGAGTGAGAGACACCTGAATAAACGATCTTGGATACTAATGGGTCCTCGTGAAGAGCTCTACAGGGTGGCTATGATTAGTGTAAACAGTCTGGCGTTCGAATCCCAGCGAAGCGAAAGGGGAACTTTTTTCTGAATGATTTTAATTTAAAAAGTGTATTTAAGTCAATGATACCGTACCCAGAGGCAGACCAAGAAAATAATGGTCAGAGTGTGTGAGTGAGCCTCTAAAAAGACAAGACGTTAAGATAGAAGGAAACACAATAGCTTTCATGAAAAGGTGTATGGATGTGAAGGAAAATAAAATTGTATACTAGGACAGGAAAGTGCGAAGAAAAACAATTTATAAGAAATGTGTGTAGAAAAGTCACAGTGGAGTTAGAGACACCTGAAACAAACGATCATGAATAATAATGGGCCCTCGTGCAGAGCTTCACTTAGTGGATATGATGAGAGTAAAGAGATGGGACCTTACTATGGGATTATCAGTCAGTTTGTGTATTTTTGTGTGATCAGTGACTGACTATAATGACTTAATGAAGCTCATTGCCTGAGGTGATTGCTAGAGAGATTGTTTGTTCATATGGAAACTGAATTAATAGATACCAATAAGCAATATCCAACTATTTTACGTTGTGAAGACTACTATTACATTTTTTGTTCAGAATTCATCTTGGTTGGTTTCAAATTCTAATTCAAAACTTAAATATTTTTATTAATATTCAAACTGTTTCTCTTAAAAAGTCATGTTTTTGTTGAAAAATTCACCTCCATGGTTGAAAGTTAAAATATTTGGGTAGAAATAAATTTTTTGTTTTAAGATTCATCTTAATAGTTGAACATTCAACTATTCAACTAAAAATTAATTTCATTTTTGGTTGAAAATTAATTTTTGAAGTAAAAAATTAAATACTTGGTATCAAACATATCATTTTTGTTGAAAATTCTAATATTTGTTTGAAAATTAATCTAATTTGTTGATAATTCGCCTTTTTAGTAAAAAATTAAACCTTCTTGATTAAAAAATCGCATATTTGGTTGATAATTCCACTGTATGGTTGAATGTTGAATTCTTTTGTTGAAAATTATTTCTTTTTTTTTGTGAAAAGTAATTATTGTCGTTAGAAATGAAACTATTTCATTTTGGGTTCAAAATCTACTTTTTCTGAGGAAAAAAATTCAATTATCTGGTTGAAAATTCATCATTTTTGTTGAAAATTGAACTATTTAGTGGAAAATTCCTGCATGCTGTTTATAATATCCCTTTGAAAAAAAATTAATTTTTTTCGTTAAAAGATCATCTTTTAGTTTAAATTTTTCCTTAAGATTCTTCATTTTACATGAAAATTAATCCCTTTGTTTAAAAATCTAAGTATTTTGTTGGAATTTTTTCCTAATGAGAGAACATTTCCTCAACTGAAAATGTTACCATTCCTTTTTTTGTTGGAAATTGATATATCTAATTAAAAATGAATCTTCTATAGTTGAAAATTCAGCTAAAATATCTTATCGAATATTTATATATTTTGCGCAAAATTATTTTGTTTGGGGGTTTTACTATTAGGTCGAAGAAGTTAGTTGAAAATTAGTTTTAGTTTTGTCTAAAATGAGTTTCTTAAACTGAAAATTAAACAGTTCTATTTTTGGTTAAAAAACTATCTTTTTCAGTTCAAAATTTAACTACTTGGTTGAAAATTCATTTTGCCTGACTGAAAATTAACTTTTTTTATTCAAAAATCCACCTTTTTGGTTCAGAAGTCAGGTTCTGTCAACAAAATTCTACTTTTTTGTTTGAAAACTTAAATATTTTGTTAAAAAATTGTGTTTTCGGGGTAGAAAATTAATCTTTTTTGTTGAAAATTGAATCGTTTGATCCAGGATTGAACTATTCTGTTAAATGATTATCTTTTTTTATTCCATTTAACTAGTTGAAAATGTTCTTCATTTGTTAAAATATAATTTTTGAAACTGAAAATATAACTATTCTATTTATGATAGAAAACTCATCTTCTTTTAGTTGGAAATTTAACTGTTTTTGTTAAAAATTCCTTCTTTCGATTGAAAATTCATCTTTCATGGTAGAAAAGTCATCTGTTCTAGTTATAAATTAATTATTTTGTTGAATATTTAGCTTTGACGGCTAAAAATTTGACTGTGTTCTGAAAGAAAAAATGTATGGAAAATTCAATTGTCTGATTGATAATCTAACTGTTTTTGATTGAATTTCAATATTTTTCGTTTAGAAATTTGACCATTTGTTTAGAAATCCATTTCTGTAGGTGGAAAATTCAAACTGAGGAGAAATTATAACGTGAAGGAGTAGAAAAAATTAGGTGAAGTAGAGAATGTGATGGGAAATAAGGGGAGGGGTATTAGGGGAAGTGAGGGGTGGGGTTTAAGTGGAAGTAAGGGGTAACTAGAGGTACTTAAACCTGGAGAAGTAGGGAATATTAAGAAGGTAAAGTAGCAGATGCAAGTGGAAATGAGGGGAATGAGAGAAATGATTAGAAAGCAGAGTGAGTAGGGGAGAAGAATTGAGGGCAGTGGAAGGGACGTTAAAGGAGGGGAGTGTAAGCTGAGGAAACGAGAAGAGGGAAAATTCAAGAAGGAAGAATTAGGGGAAAGGTTGGCGATGAGTGAGGAGAAGGAGGAAGTTGGGAAGGGTTGGCGAATGGAGTGAGGGGGGTAAGTAGGAGAAGTGTTGCCAATGGGGTGTAAAAGTAGGAAAAATGAGAAATGAAAAGTAGGAAAAGTGGGAAGGAAAGTGTGGAAAGGGAAGAGTTACCTAGGGAAGCGAGGAAAGGGGGTTATTGGCTATGAAAGCGAGAAAAAAGGGAAGTCGAGAAGGATGAAGTTGTGGCAGGAGTGACAAAGAGTGAAGTAAAAAAAGAAGAATTGAGAGGAGAGGAAGTAGATAAACGTATGGGGTGTATAGCAGAAGGAAAAGGAAAGGAGGAAGTTGATGAGGAAGAAGTTGTCGCAGAAGTGATAAAGAGTTAAGAGAGGAGCTTGTAGGAGAGTGCTAGTTGGAGTGGCGAGGAAAGGAGGGAGTTAGCTGAGAAAGCAAGGAAAGGGGAAGTTGAGGAGGAGGAAGTTGTGGCAGGGTTGACAAAGTGTGTAGTAAGAAGAGAAGGAATGAGAGGTGAAGAAGTAGGAACATATAGGGGTTTATGGAAGAAGAAGAAGGAAAGGGGAAAGTAGATGAGAAAGAAGTTGCGGCAGGGTGACAAAGGGTGAAGGGAGGGTGGACAAGTAAGAAACGGAGAAGTGAGGGGAGGGTCAATAGAGGAAGGAAGGGGCAAATGTCAGAAGGGGAGAAAAAGTATGGGAGGTGGAGGTTTGAACAACTCAATAACATCCTAATAGGCTACAAAACAGATTTTTGTAGGCGCTGCACCTACTTCGACTAATTTTTCACGAGTTGAGTTTCCATTTTTTACAAAATAATACTAAAGTAGATGTTCAGGTACAATTAGGGAGTATAGGAGGAGTGCATAATATATTCTGTGGTTTTCTCAATTCAATTCAATCTTATATTATACTAATTACTTGGCTGGCCTTGATGAACGACAATATGAGCGAGGGGAGTGAGATATATAATGCATGCGATTCCGCAGAATGCAAGAAGATCGAGCGTGAGGGAATGCATTCGTACTTGTAGAATGTAGATGTTTCAGAGAAAGTGACCGTGTGTCTGTGGTCAGGTATGTATCATCTACAAGTCTACGATCTTGCATAAACCATCGAGCTTGCACTCCTAAAATTCATCAACTATTCAATTTTAATTTCCTTCTGGGCGAGCTTACCCCTCCCATCAGCCAGTTCATCTCCTGTTTCAGCATCTCTCTATCTCGTCCATTTTAGATGGAGCCTAGAAATGCAGACATTGATCTAAATTAAGGATCGTGGGGAACAAGGGCGTGGGCATGAAAACTCGAATTTTACTAGAGACACTGTGAAAAAAGATTTTTTCTTTCAAAGAAAACTTTCTTGAATCGAAAAAAAAAATATTCATCAGCCAGTTCCTCATCTGTTTCACCATCTCTCTATCTTGTCCATTTTAGACTGAGTCTAGAAAAGCAGAAATTGGTCTAAATCAAGGATCCTGGGAAATGAGGGCGTGAGTGTGAAAACTCAAATTTTACAGGAGACACCAAGAAAAAATATTCTCTCATTCAATGAAAATTTTTTTGAATTAAAGAAAAATATTCATCAGCCAGTTCATCTCCTGCTTCAGCATCTCCAACAAAAAAGTGATTTTCCAGCAAAATTGTTATACCAGAAAGACGAATTCTCAACAAAATACATAAATTTTTAACCAAATTGTTGAATCATCAACCAAAAAGATAAATTTTCTAGCAAAAAATTGATTCCCAATTTAAAAAAAAAAAACTAATTTTGTACAATAGAAGTTAAATTTCCTACGCGAAAATATGAATTTTCAACGCAAATACCTGGATTTTTAATTCAAATAAATAAATTTGCTGCTAAAGAAATTAAGTTTAACTGAAAGTATGAATCTTTATCCAAAATAACGAATTTTTGATGAAGTAGTCTTAAGAAAGATTTTTATAACTCACAGAAAAGATTCATGAAGATCAGAATATGTGGATTAAGTTTCAAACTATTTGCAGATGGAAAAAGTGTCATGCCATGTGGTTTTGATAATTTCAACGAGAAAAGGTGATTCAGATTTTGAATTTTATCTTATCTTTTTATTATCCAATATACCGAAAACACACAATCATTACATTCCAAAAATTGAATGTAAGAACATTCCAAATGTATCATTAAAACACTGCCTTTCCCCTGTTTTATCAGTATACCTTTAATCAACAACCCACCTCAAAAGGGGAACTAAAAGTCGATAAATTTCTTTTTTCATGAATAATTGTCTCCAAATGTCTCTTCATATCTACCCTATTAATAAGACCATATACAATTGTGGCATATGGCCCCTATATACATAAAGTTTATTTGAGATTAGAAATGAGACACGCAACGAGGGAAGGTTGGAATGGAAAGTTGTGGTAGGAAGAGAGCAAAGAGGTGCATAACATGCTTCGGCGAGGACGTCGATTTTTCTTATAGGTCAACCCCCTCGAAGTGCCCTTATCGCCTGGACTTTGAGTTCTCGTGTTACTTTTAATTGCAAGCTCGAACACTGAACCGCCCTCAGGCTTCCTCAAGGCTGATGCAAAAGAAATCAATATGCCCTCGTTATAGCGATACAGTACTGCCCACCGGAAGATTGACACTCTAGAACCCAGACCACTCTGATTTTATCAATTTCCAACCCTCTGAAGCTCTATCCTTATGGTGCTCCTCTATCAACAAATCCTCATCAATACAGTTGTTGAATACAAAATTAATAAGAACGCTTTTGGAAAGCGAACTATGAAGTCGGAAACAAGCCATTGTTTATGGGATATCATGAGTAACCACCTTTATTGGGCGGAATCGTTGTATATTATGCCATTAGCATATCAGATAGGCGGGCTCGAACCCCGAGTGAGCTTTAAATTCAAAACTGCTGCCTAGTATTATGCTGAAAGGTGAGAAAACACCCCGTCGATATTAAAAGTTGCGTGGCTCAGAGATATTATGGGTATCTCCATGATTGCCATTGCAAAACCTCCCCTGCTCTCCCATACACTTAACATCCAAGTCTGCGGCTGTAACTCAACCAGTTTGCGTCGCTTGGTTACATTTGCACATTTTATGCTCTCCAAGGTGCGCAGTTATTGCTCGGATTTGTCGCAACCCAAGTCATAGTCGCACATAATAGAGGAAGTTTTTATGCATGATGTAAAGACGGAGATTGATCATTGCAAAAATATTGTGGAATCTAATCCGTTAAAGGAATAAAATTAAATGTTCCAGAATAGGTAGAGTTTAATTTAAGCTTGATTTTAATGCTGAAGAGGCAGTCAATTAGTCTTTTTGATTAGATTAGGAAACGATTGTTGTCATAACAGAGAAAGTTTTCATGCATGATGCGAAAACGGAAATTGATCATTTCAAAAATACTGTAGAATCTGAGGGTCTCTGTGAAGAAGTGATAGAACAAATGTTCAAAAATATCTTCCAGGGATGGAAAGAAATAATCCAGAAAAGGTAGACTTTAATTTAAACTTGTTTTGAATAGAGAAGAGGCAGTCAATCACTTTCCTTCATTTGGTTAGGAAACGGTTGTTGCAAGGTTTTGCTTGAGCAGGTTAAGGGTAGGTAGTACGTCTTTGACCACCTTAGGCTACTTTCCTCCACCTTCGACCACCGTCTGGGGCAGTGATGGATTGACTTGGGTTATCACCACCTCCGGAACACCTTCTACTTCTGAAGACCATAGTACCAAGAGGGGAGAGTTTTAGCATTATCGGATGCAAAGTTAAGAGGGCACTTACCTGTGGACAGCTGCTAAATAGAGGGAAGTCTCTTCTTCCTTCGTACTGAATATGTAAACAATGCAATTAATTTATTCACAAACCAGAAAATCCATGTTATCAGCATCAATTTAGATAGGTACCATCTTCTCGTATTGTCAGCCCAATTTCAGTCCAATTCAGCTTCAGCCTCAGCTTCAGCTTCAGCCCAATTTCTCTAAACTTTTATAAAATCGAATGAGGTTATTTTCTTGTTTTTGTAGTGGATTCAAGAGGATTAGTGTAGCAGGAGCAAATCTGAGTGTTCTACAAGCCCAGGTTCTGGGTTTTGGAATTTTAGAACAAGACTATTTATTAATCCGTTCGATACTACGGGTAGCATCAGTGGAGGTTTAAATCGAGTTCTCCAGTCTTTCACTTTCTCCCTCACTCTTCTCTTCATCTCTAGCTTCCTCGAGCCAGGTAGGTGCAATGTTTCGTGTCGGAGGTATAACAAACATAAATCCATAACTAATACCGGAACAGATTAAAATTTAATTCCCCAACTTACATCGCGAGTCGTCCGGATAGTATATCGTATCTGCAACGGACCCACGAGCAAATGCCCTCGCTTGTAATATACTCCGCTACCTGATTAATTGAAAGTTAATTGAATTCCTCGGAGATACATATTACTATTAATCGAAAACCCATAATGCTGAAATTTCACCTGAAATCCAAAGCAAATGAAATACCTTATAAAGACTTTGCGTTTCTGAGGTAGCTTAATGTTAATGTGTTTTAATATAATGAACTCGCCAATAAAATTATTTTGTGAGGAACACAGAAAAACTCTTGTTAAATTTGTTGCAGCTCTTTGTCGATGTAATTGCTGACAAACTTTGACAATTTGTGGTTATTCTTAAGTTTGTCTACGGAACAGAAATATGACAAATTTTAGAAATTTAGGCTTACTTTTGGATTCTCTAAACGAAAACTGACATTGTTAAAGAAAAATCATCAATTTTAATGAAAAGCCAACCACCTTTAAGGCTATGTAGACGTTTTTTCAACGGAAATGGATATTTCAAAAGAAACAGTCACCAAGTATTTCGAGAAACGGTATAAAAATTTTCAACAATCTAAGGTTATGTTAAGGTTTTTTTTAATGCGAATTAATGTTCTAAAATGAAAAATTATTAGGTATTGAGGAAAGGATGGGAAAAAGGAACAATTTGAGGCTATGCTTGGACTTTTTCAAATAGAAATCGAAGTTCCAAAGGAAAATCATTGATTACTTTGGAGAGATAACAAAATCTAAGAGTTTGAGGTTATATCTTTGTTTTAACGCAAATTTTCTTTGAAAAATATCAAATATGGCTTATGTTGTTGAAGCTTTTCCGTAAACACAACCTAAGATTGTTAAAAATAAGTGGTTCGTCAATATATTCGAAGAGCTTTTTTTCTGAAGCATCCATTTTAAATAAAAAAGACTCCAACATAACCTCAGATTGTGTTGCTCATTCCTCAATATTTATTGATTTGTTTTAATATCCATTTCCGTTGAAAAAGTGAACAGATAACCTCAAATTGTCAGAACTTGTTACACCTTTTCTGAATACCTGATCATTTTTTCTCTCGAAATATTCATTTCCCTTGAGAAGGACCCCAAAAAAACCTTAAATACTCGCAACTTGTAATATTTTCCTAAAAATTGATAATTTTCCGTTGAAAATAGCGATTTTCAATGAGGAAACGTGAACATAACCTCAAAGTGTTCAAGCTTCTCTTAGCTCTTCACAATACTCAATGACTTGTCTTCTGTAACATCAATTTTTGTTGATAAAATCCAAATTCAATCTCAATTTGTTGAAAATTGTTGAATTTATTGAAAAAGTGATAATTTTTTCTAAAAAAAAAACAATTTTTGTTGAAAAACCGTTAAAATAACCTTAAACTGTAAGTGGATGCTTCCGCTCTCTAAAAAAACTTCATGATTTTTCTTTTAAGAAATGAATTTTTTGGATAAAATTCAAATGCAATTTAAAATTGTTGAAAATTCTTAGAATTCTTGAAGAAGTAATGATTTTCCTTTAGATAACCATTTTTTTCAAAACCTTAACATAACCTGAAACTGTAGCAACATGTTTAAACTCTCCACAATACTTCATGATTTTTCTTTCAAAACATCGTTTTTGTAATAAAATTCAAATTCAATCTAAATTTGTTACAAATTCTTAGACTTCTTGAAGAAGTGATGATTTTTTCTTCAAACTGACAATTTTCGTCGAGAACCCGTTAACATAACCTCAAACTGTAAGAGCATGTTTTAGCTCTCCACAATACTTGATGATTTTTCTATTGAAACTTGTTTTCTCCAAGAAAATTCAAATGCAATTTAAATTTGTTAAAAATGCAAATGCAATTTAAATTTGTTAAAAATTCAAATGCAATTTAAATTTGTTAAAAATTCAGATGCAATTTAAATTTGTTAAAAATTCAGATGCAATTTAAATTTGTTAAAAATTCAAATGCAATTTAAATTTGTTAAAAATTCAAATGCAATTTAAATTCATCAAAAATTCTTAGACTTCTTGGAGAAGGAATTATTTTTTTCGATAACCATTTTCGTTGAAAACCCATTAACATAACCTCAAACTGCAAGAACATGTTTAAGCTCTCCACAATACTTGATGATTTTTCTTTCAAAACATCATTTTTGTTATAAAATTCAAATGCAATTTAAATTTGTTTAAAATTCGTAGATTTCTTGAAGAAGTG
This sequence comes from Andricus quercusramuli, assembly GCA_932178445.1. Classification (NCBI taxonomy): domain Eukaryota; kingdom Metazoa; phylum Arthropoda; class Insecta; order Hymenoptera; family Cynipidae; genus Andricus; species Andricus quercusramuli. The sequence goes on from CAKNXH010084360.1 coordinate 30,074, forward strand.
ATGATTTTTTAAAAATAACAATTGTCATTGAAAACTCGTTAACCTAACCTCAAACTGAAAGAGCATGATTCAGCTCTCTACAATACTTGATGATTTTTATTTCAGAACTTAATTTTCTCATAAAATTCAAATGCAACTTGAATTTGTTAAAAATTCTTAGACTTCTTGAAGAAGTAATGAGTTTTTTTTCAAAATAACCATTTTCTTTCAGAAAACGTGAACATAACCACAATCTGTGGATGCTTTCTTCAGTTCTCCACAATACTTGATGATTTTTCTCTTAAAACATCAATTTTTGTTGATGAAATCCAAATGCAATCTCAATTTGTTTAAAATTGTTAGATTTCTTGAAAAAGTAATGATTTTTTCTTAAAAATAACGATTTTCCTTGCAAAAACGTGAACATAGTCTTAAGTTTTCAGAGGTTGTCAGCTTTTTTACCAATACTTACTCGAATTATTTATTTATTTAATTATACACATTTTCGTTGAAAAAACGTAAGAATAACCTCAAATTGTTAAGGTTTGTTAGAACTTCAAAAATTTCTTTATGATATTTTTCTCGTGAAATATCCTTCTTCCTTGAATTAACATAAACATAACCTTAAATTCTTGAAATTCAATAGCTAACCATTTTTCTTTGAAGAATCAGTCTCATTATTGTGAAATTATTGTCCCGATGATGAAGAACAAAATCGTCTTGATGGATGGATGACAATTCAGCAAAATAGTCGACAATAATCGAAAAAGGAAAAAATTAATCAAAGTAGAAGCCTCCTTCTACCATAGTTTTTCTCAACTACTCCCTCTACTTTGCATTCTTCTTCTTTACTTTCCCTCACCTGACTTCCCCTTTCGCTAGACATCCCTTCCTAAACTTCCTCCTTCAATACTTCCCACTTTCCTCACTTTCCCAGTTAAGACTCCCCTTCCCCTATTTTTCCTCTCCACCCCTCACTTCCTCACCCCTTCTGATCCGAAATACCCCAATACTTTTCCCCTCACTTCTTTTCACTACCCTCCATTACTTCTAATCATTTCTTGTACATATCATAACATTTCCTCATTTCGTCCACTTCTCCTCCCCTAATTTCTCCTACTTACTCTCCGCTCACTTCCCCTCACTTTCCTCACTTAATTTTCCAACACTAGCTTCCTCCTACTTCGCCTACAATTCCCCCCCCCCCCCCCCCCCCCCCCCGGGAAAAAGTACTCTTCAGGATTGGCGTTTTTCAGTGAGAGGAATAATTCTTTCGCCTCTTTTTACTGAAATGGAAGCTTCTGATGTGTCCCCTAAGGGCTTATATTTTTCTAGTATATCTCCCCTATTTCCTTACATACCCCCCACACACTTACTTGGTGGTGAGAGGGGGACCTACAGTTTAAGGTGGGTTCCGAACCACCAAGAGCAACATTTTCAAGTACTTAGAGAACCTTCTTCTCTAGAGGCACCGGTCCCACGACTCTCCGGAGATGAACAACTTCCTTGCTAGGCAATAACCGCATGGGCTGCCGAGGCTCTTCTAGAGTGCGAGGCGGGAATCGAACCAGCAAGCCGACAGAATGGGTCCAAAGCTTACGCCTTAACCCCACGACCATCGTCCCACTTCTTCACCTCTTTTTCTTGTTTAGATTGTATCGAGAGATATATAATTCGAGTTTGATCTCGAAGGAGAGTAAAAAAGGGACATTTGAAAGAAGAGAAGGAATTATCAGTGGATACTGTGCGGCGAAACTTTAAAACAATCTCGAGTCGTAAAATTCCTTCATTAAACATCAAAGGTGGCCCATAAAATCCGTGATTTCGAGAAGGCGCTATAAGCCTGACGTGCCTGGTAGATACGGGCGTGTGGTGCCTGGCGATCGCATCCCATAGCGTCCGGTGTCGAACCCCCGTGGCGCCTCGCCACCATCTCGCACACGGCTCTCTCTCTCCTCGCATCGGATCCTGCCGTCAGATCGGCGGTTGATTAAAATCCGCGAGCCTCCGATATACGAACCACCGAACTTTATTCTCTTCCACCCTTTCTCCCGATCTTTCGCCTCTTCTATATTCTCTTCTCTCTTTCTCTTCTGCCACAGCGTCCCATCATAAATACCATCACCATCCTACAAATCGAGGATTTTACGGACAAAGAAATATCGAGAGGAATCAAAGATTTTTGACTTTGATCGAGAACAAATTCCTGAATCAATGAGGCGGAAAATGAGGAGTAAGCGAACAAAAGATGATACATTCGCTTGAGTTCATTCTTCAATATTTAAGAGTATATTGCAGCTTGAAATCCATTTATAAAAATGAAATTTGAAAACGCTTTTATAATCTGTTAGGCTGTTGAATGAATGTAATGCAAAAATGTATAGAATTTCTGAACATGAAGGAAGAATCCAACGACTAGATTTGAACAAACCACCATAAAATGCTCCCATTGTAAATAGAATAATAATAATAATTTTTCTTCTGACCAAAATAAAGAAAAAGAAAGGAAAATAAGAAGGCGGGCAACCAAATTTTTGAATTATTTACACAATGAAAATTCATTTATTGACTATATTAAGCAAATGCATATTTTACTCATCATTCATGTTCAATAACCAAATTGCTGATATTTCAAATTACCAAACATTCAGAAACAATCATTGGATAAAATTTTGGAATAGTTTATAATATTTACGAATTGAAAAAAATTACTAATAGTGAAATTCCCGAACAATAAAGGTTCCTAATAATAAAATTTCCGAATTGGAAAATTGAAGAATAATAAAATTCTGGAATTGAAAAATTTCCGAATTATAGAATTTCCTATTAATAAAATTCCCGAATATTGAAATTTCCAAACAGTTTATAATAATCCCAAATTGGAAAATTTTCTAATGATCA
>CAKNXH010084361.1:0-33572 GCA_932178445.1 Andricus quercusramuli
ATATATGTGCTCTCTACGATGCCTGCGATTGGCCAGAGTGCCCCATGGTGGAGACTGGGTGAACTTGATTGACCAATCAAGTCTACTTTCAAAAACCCGGGAGGACGGAAAGCCAAATCGGATTAGTATTATATCCATTGTCCCTATTGATGTTATTAGGGTGTTTTGAAACTTCGATTGCTTCTCTATGTTTTCTTGGGAAAATATTGTACGTCTTTGCGATGACGATTGTTTTGTCAAATAAAATGCGATGTGCTGTTTCGATATGATGCTCAGCTACTGCTGATTGCGTGAGATGTTTCAGCCCGACTTTATTCTCATGTGCCTTTACACGTTGACTTACCGCCCTCCCGGTTTCTCCAATATAAACTTTGCCACAAGCACAAGGGATTTATATACTCCCGGATCACTGAAAGGTTCCTTCTTATCTTTGGAGTTGTTTAGAAGTTTTCCTATTTTTGCAAGTGGCTTACATATAGTTTGGATATTGTGTTTGTTGAGAATCCTTCCTATTTGTTCCATGATACCTTGAATGTAGGGTAGGATGGTGGTCGTTTTTCTCTCTCTCTCTTTAGTAGGTTGTGTTGACTTGTTTTCTTAAGTATATTTCCTTATTGCTTTATTAATTTGTTTGTTTGTTTAATCGTTTTGTATCAGGATTTGTTCAACATTTTGTAATTCCTTTTGTAAATTATCTTCATCTGTTATGGAGACAGCTTTGCATACAAGGGAATTGATGGCCGATTGCTTTTGAGATGGGTGATGGTGGGAGGATGCATGCAGGTATCTGTTCGTATGAGTGGGTTTTCTGTAAACTTTATGTCCTAATGTGTTATCGGATCTTTTATAAGCTAGTACGTCCAAGAAAGATAATTTTCCGTTTTGTTCTTGTAAACTGGATATAAGGGCGTATTTGATTGATGAAATCAAAAAATTTGTTTAGTTCGTCTAGTCCATGTCTCCAGATGACAAAGGTGTCGTCAACGTAACGACACTAAGATTCCGGTTTAAGCTTGGATTTGTTAAAGATTTTAGTTTCTAGATTTTCCATAAAAATGTTGGCTATTACAGGTGAGATTGGAGATCCCATTGCTGCTCCTGAGGTTTGTTCGTATAATTCGTTATTGAAAGAGAAATAGGTATTAGTGAGACAGTGTTTCATCAAAGGTATGCGATTAGAGGGGAAGTTTGTAAAGGATACAATAATATCGATTGTATCAAAGATTGGCTCTTTTGTCACGAGAGATACTACGTCGAAACTTACTAGGATGTCTTGGGGTTGAATGTGAATCTGTTGTATTTTTCTGATGAAGTCGAAAGAATTTTGGATGTGTTGGTGAGATTATTACGCTGGCGATCGTTCTGAGTGAGATGTTGTTTTTGTGAATTTTTGGGAGTCCGCAAAGTTTTGTGGAGCCGGAATTAGTAGGTTTCAATTTAGATATTGTATCGCTGTCGAGATTTGAGTCTTTTTGGAGGCTTTTTGTTTTTCCGGCTATTGTTTTTGTGTGGTTTTTTTAAAAGTTTTTCATATGTATCGTCAGTGAGAAGGTCCATGATTTTGTTGTTATAGTCTTCTTCATTCATTATGACTGTTGTGTTGCCTTTTTCTGCGGGTAATATTATGATGTCTTCATTCTGATTGAGTTCTTTTATTTGCTGTTTTTTCTTGTTTTGTTAAGTTTGAGGAGGGGATTTGGGCTTCGCGTGAAATGTTGGCTGTCCTACGCCGTATGTCATTTGCTTTTTCGAGTGGAAGGGTATATATTGCGGATTCCAAATTACTGATGATTTCTTCTTTCGAGATTTTGGAAGGAAGCGACTGCAAAATTATGTTCTCTAGATAAGGCTGAAATCATTTCATTGCTGAGAAGATGGTTACCGATGTTTTTTACTGTAATAGTTAATGGTGCGTGCTTTACTGGAAGTAATTTGTCAAATTTTATTTTTTATTTCTCAGTGCAAAAATCTTCAATCCGTTGGGATTGTTCAAATGGTATGCGGTCCAATGTGGACCGAATGTCAAATCTGAGAGTGTTTGATAGGAAAAGGGAAAGTTATAATAGTTTTTGGAGGTAGTGTGCAAGGCAAATTTGGTATGTTGTATTCTTCCTTTCAAGAGAAGCAAACTTGTTTTATGTAGAATTGATTAGGATTCAGATATTCCCAAATGGGGTTTCAACTGTAAAAATTTTGGGACGATGTTATTGTCCCTACACCGTTTCAAGAAAGCTAAAGATGTTAGTAGCAAAACGTCGACAACATTCATAGTTTCGCACACGATTGAAAGCCGAAAAATCTTTCAATTATGAATTTAAATTTATGATAATGAATCATCGTGAAAGAAAGAAATCTATTATTAAATATCATATCAGACGTATTCAGTACTACATTACTTTAATTAATTAGCTTATGGAAGAGTAATGTTATTAACTTGATATAAGTGAATAATTAACTATAGTTTCAGGAAAGGGAATAAAATATATAAGAATTCAACGATTCTTTGATAGATAATAAAATCAAAAGCTATTTTGATAATTCCATACTTCAGGATACAGGGTTACAGTTACTAATTGTCTAAATTGATACTAGATGCTTCTAATTTCTTGCTGAACCTTCCTTTTTAAAACAAAGAATATTCGTGATTAACTATTTATTCACTAAAGTTCTTTCAAATTCCAACTCGACATCATAAAAAATGTAAAACAAATAAATAAATTCTGTTTCAGGAACTTGAGACCGCTAATTGATTCTGCTGATAATTACCAAAGCAAACTCTGCGTGAAAAATTTCGAAGCCGCATGTGGACAATCCGTCAAGGGATGAGAGAAGGACACGCTAATTAATAAAGAGACGACGTGCAAAGCCTGGGGCAGCTTCAGACGCTGCAAATGAAGATTGACATCGCAATCGTCATAATGCACTCATTAAGACTCGGTGTCGAAAAAAAGCTCTATCAGAAGGGCGCGCTCGATGCCGTCCAATCGAAATCATCCTGGGTTTTTGCTTCAGTAATTTTTTCGACTCAGTGCCGTGCCGTTCCCCTTTATATTTTATTAGCAATAATATGCCTCATCATTGAGATCGCGGATGGGAGGTCTGATCCTCTTCCTGGCGATCGTGATCCTTCTTAAGAAAAAAATTAGACCCGAGCAAGGACTTTTGGGTTACGCTTATCCCAGCGTGAATTCACGGAAAATGGCATTCAGACTATTGTTCGATCGGGAATCGATTTTTTGATAGATTGATCGGTAGCGTAATCACGCAATAGGCGGTGTTGATTGCACCAATTTTTTATTTTTATTTTGCTGAATAATATGGATTAAATTCTAAATTGAAATTTAATAGAGTATCATACGAAATTATTCGCTTGATTTGCTTCACCTTAGGGGACGTTGAAAAAATACGTCACGCTTTTTTGAAAACTTCACTTTTTCGTTGCCCCCCCCCCCCCACCCCATGGGGGGTTGAACTTCTTTCTCCAATTTTATTCGAAAAATGCCGAAAGGCCTGAATTAAAACAAATAATACAATATTTTAACGAAATTTACAGCTCAAAATGCTTTGGAATAGTTTAATTTTCAATGAAATAGTTGAACCTTTAAGCCACTAAGTAGAATTCTTCAAGATACAGTTAAATTTTTAACCGAAAAGGCGAATTTTGAATCAAATAAGTGAACTTTCGACATAATCTTGAAATTTTCAACAAAATAATCAAATTTTCTGCAAAATATTTGGAATATAAAACAGAAATTAATTCTCAAACGAACAGTTCTACTGCCAAGAGACAGAGACAAGTTTTTGATAAAATAGTTGAATTTTCAACTCCCAAAAATAAATTTCCAACCAAATGGTCTAATTCTTGAAAAAAACGTGAACTTTAACTATGAACCGCTGCATTTTCAATTGAGTGCTTCAATTTTGAAGCTGATGGCAAATTTTTCTAGATTGAATTTAAATTTTAAGACGAGAAACGAATTTTCAACAGAGTAGTGGAAACATTGACCAAAAATTTTTATTTACAATCAACCAAAGAATTATTTTTAATCAAATGGTAAAATTTCCAATCAAGAAAGGCATAACTTTATCCACAAACAGTTACATTTATGATTAAATAGTTGAATCTCCATCCTTTAGAAAGAATTTTTCATAGAATAGTTGAATTTTCAACCCGAATGACAAATTTTTAAATAAGGAGTTCGACATTTAAAAAAATGACCTTTTCAACAAAATTGTGCAATTTTCAACAAAATAAATAAATTTTCAATAAAATATTTGAATTTTTGATAAAAACGTTGAATTTTTAAATAAACATGAATTGTCAAACAAAAAGTTGCCTTTACGACCAAAATATTGAACTTTCAGTCAACAGAGACGAATTTTTAATAAAATATTCACATTTTCATGCCAGTGAGAAGAATTCTTCAGAAGATAGTTCAATTTTCAATTCAGAAGAACAAATTTTTAAACGAATAGTTTAATTTTTAAGCCAGTGGACGTATTTGTTATAAAACAATTGAATTTCCAATCCAAAAGGACTTATTTTCCATTCAAAAAGACGGATTTTCCACAAAATATTTTTATTTAACACCAAAAAATACAACTTTTTGATAAAATAGTGGAATTTTCAACAAAATAATCAAATTTCAAGATGGAATGATGAATTTCCCACAATAACAGAAATACTTTATAACGAAAAAGTTGAATTCGCAACCAAGTAGTGCAATTTTTATTCAAAAAAGAAGTTTTTTAAAAAAAATATTGAAGGTGCTTTTTCAACTGAATAGTTAAATTTACACTAAAAACGATCAATTTTGAACGGAAAATAAAATAGTGAAATTTTCATTCAAAAAATTTGATTTTGAACTAAAAAATAACAAAATTCAACCAAAGATACTAATAAAATGAGTTTTCAACAAAATATTCAAACTTTTATCCAATAATTTCAATTTTTGATCAAAAATATTGATTTCCTAAAATAAATAAATGGAATAGCGAAACTGGCAGTTTAAAGCTTTGATTTTTAACTTGAAAATAAAGAATTATCAAATGAAGGCGTAGATTTTAACTAATAAAATTAATTTTCAACAACTCAGTTAAACTTTCAACTAAGCAGTTGAATTTTCAATCAAGAAGTTTGCTTTTCTACCAAAAAATACGAATTTACAACAAAATATTTACATTTTCAACCAAAAAGTTAAATTTTCGGTTTAAAAAATCAATTAAAACAGAAAAAAGCGAATTCTTGAGAAAATAATTAAATCATTAACCAATAAAATGAACGTTCAAAGAAGTGGTTCAACTTTCAACCATGTAGTTGAGTTTTTACCCAAAGAAGATGAATTTTTAATGAAAAATTAAAAAGTTGAATATGCAAGTCAAAATGATCATTTCTTAGCTGAAACTGACTTAGGTTAATTTTCAGTTTAAAAAAATGGATTTTTCACTAAAAGAAATGAGTTCCCAAGCAAAAATTTTGAATGTTGAATGAAAAATTTACTAATTGCATTTTTATCTAAGCACGACCAATTTTAGCCGAGAATGGCTTAGTTTAATTCTCAGTTCAGAAAATTTATTTTGAACTAAAAAAGAAGGAATAATTTTCAAAAAAAGAGAGTTAAACGGGATGTAGGGTTAAGGGTGCAAAGTCTGTATTCAAATGCTTCACTTGTAAAATAAAATCATATATTTTAAATTTCTTTCAACATTTTAAAAAAATGTTATTCAGATTAATATTTTTTATGTTTGTTGTCACATTCTGCGTTAACGGGGTGTTCACGCGGAATGTGACAACAAACATAAAAAATATAAATCTAAAAAACATTTTTTCAATTTTTAAAACATCAAAAAAATGTTATTCAGATTTATATTTTCCATATTTGTTGTCACATTCTGCGCTAATAGGGGGTTAAAGCAGAATGTGATAACAAACATGGAAAATATGAATCTATATAACATATTTCCATTCTTTCAAACATTGCAAAAAAATATTATTCAGATTTTTAATGCTTATGTTTGTTGTCACATTCTACTTTAACCCTCTGTCGACGCAGAATGTGACAACAACCATAAAAAATATAAATCTGAATAACATTTTTTTACGTTTTCAAACATTTCAAAAATATGTTATTCAGATTTGTATTTTTCATGTTTGTTGTCACATTCTGCGTTGATCCCTCATCGACGCAGAATGTGACAACAAAAACAATAAATATAAATTTGAATAACATTCTTTTGAAATGTTTAAACAAATTAACAGTATAGGATTTTATTTTACAAGTAATGCATCTATAAATACACACTTTGCTCTCTTATCATTACCCCCCCCCTTCTATTTTTTTCCAGTTGAAATTTAGTTTTTCTTTTTTAGTTAAAAATTAATTTTCGTGAAGGGGGAGGGACTGCGTCACAAAATCGTCACAAAATTCATCATCAAGATTGTAGCTTCGTAGAAAAAACCCACTCACTGTGGAGCGAGGCTAGGCTTGAGAAGGCATTCGAAGTAATTGGAGTGCTATAGAGGGAAAGAAATAATTCTGGTCGGTTATTAAATGGGCTATGCATTAGAGTGGCGATCGATGAAAACTTCGTAATCTGACCTGGACTAATGCAGATTTAACGATTTAATGACAAGCAACCGGTGGCCGGCTATTATTTAGTGACCTCTTTGCCGGTTTCGTGACTGGCAGTTTTTAAAGGAAGTTGTCGAAGATTTTGAATGAAGGACCTTCAATTCTTGATACGATCAAAAATCGGTTGCTGATGACGTGAGTTCTGATTTAGGTCGTGTTTTTTTCTAGATTCTGTTGAAAGCTCATTCATAAGCTGATAAGTGACAAGAATTAATGGAATGTAGAACACGGAAAGTTAAATTTAAATTTGCTCAGTTTTGAAAGAATCTGAGGTTTAAACCTTTTCATAAAGGGACATCCAGCACCTTAACCCTCCAGTTGGGAAGGCCTATTGTTCTTCCCGGATCTTATTTTTATATTTTTTATTCATTAGAAAGAGAAACATCCGGAAGAAAAAGGAAAAGAGAGGCAAGGTAGGACAACATATTGTAAAACAAACCAATAATTTTACTTTTATAACAAATTAAAAAAATGGTAAAAAACCTTCCTTATCGATCAATAATCGAAGAATGTAGACCTGTTTGAGCATAAAATTGCAGATTAGAATTACTGTGCCCTCTGATTTCCGAAATGGTTAATTATTACAAAATAGAGAATATTCACTGAAAGAAAAAAATAGAGAATATTCACTGAAAGACAAAGAAAAAAGAAAATAATTCTTCTTCGGAAGAATGAATTGGCCCTAAAGAGGGCCGATTGCTCGAAGAATAATTCTTTGTTCATGAAGAGGACAAATTATTATAAAATGGATCCCCTCTGAATTTTAGTTCAAAGGGGATTACTTTAACAAAATAGTTTATTCATTTAAAAATTATTTCTAACCTACAATGATGCATTTTTAATTGAAAGGTGAAATTTTAAAACATAAAAGATTAAGACTGAACCAAAAACAGGCCAAATTCTCAAATTATTAAATTAAAAAAAAAGTTTTTCATAAGTTTGTTGAATTTTGAAGGAAGATGATACTCCTACCATAGACGATAAATTTTTACTAAAAAAGGACGAATTTTAAACAAGACAGCTGAATTTTCGGGACAGAAGAAATAACAAAAAAAAAGTTAACTTTTTCAAAAAAATAATTCAATTTTCAAGAAAAAAGTTGAATTTTCAGCCTATCATGGATAAATTTTAACCAGAAGTAGAATACTTAAGATTTCAAAAAATAAATTCTCAAACAAACCAAAAAACGAATTCTTAACAAAACATTTCAACTGAGTAGTGAAATTTGGAATAAAAAGATGAATTTTCCTCAAAGAAGATTCATTTTTTACCGAAAAAGACAAATTTTTAACAAAATATATAAATTTGCGACCAAAGTGTTCAATTTTGACGTCAAAAAGACGAATTTACTATGAAAAAGTTGAATTTCGATACCGAAATTAGAAATTTTCAACGAAAAAGTCAGTTTTTTACAAAATAGTTAAATTCACAAATGAATAATTTCAATTTAAGTATTCAATCCTGCTACAAAAATAGTTGAATTTCTAACCAAAAAGATTAACTTTCTACCAAAAAAAGCAGAGTTTTCAACGTATCAGTTGCAGTTTTCACCAACAAAAAAAATTACTTTTTTATCAAAGGAGATAAATTTGGAAACCAAAAAGACAAATTTTTCAACGGAAAAGTTGATTGGCAACCAAGTAGTTCAATTTTTACCAGGTAGTGGAATTTTTAACCCGAAAAGATGAATTTTCAACAATACCTGTAATACTTGATACTTGACCCAAAAAAAAAAGGATTTCGATTTGAAAATAAAAATAGTTGAATCCTCAAATGAATCTAGTAAAAATCAATCTTCACTTAAAAATAAAAATTTTGAATAAAAAATGAAATAGTAACATTATCAGTTTAAACAAATAGAATTCTCAACGGAATAATCAAACTTTTGACCAAAGTGACGAATTTTCAACGAAAATGATGAATCTAAAAAAAAATTCTGCCGAGGAAGACGAATTTTGAATTTTTCTAGTGAAGAAAATAAATCTACAATCAAACAGATAAACCCTTAACTCAAAAGAAAATTTTTTCAATCAAAGATGAAATAGTCAAATTTTACGTTAAAAAAATACTTCATAAAAAAAAAAGATTTTTCAACAAAATAGTTAAATCTTCACCTCCATAGTGGGATTTTTCTATTAAAGAAGATGAATTCTAATAATATAAAAGTAGAATTTCCCATTAAAAAAATATCCTTTGAACGAAAAGTACTTGGATTATCTTATTGAGTTTTAATAATTCATTTTGGGTTCAAGCAAAAAAAACGAGGAACAGAAAAAGTTTCTTGGAAACAGGAGGTAAAAAGAGGATTCCTTCAAAAAAAGGGGAAAAGAGCGTAGAGTCTGACAAAAGAAAGTAGTTTTCAAATTTATCAAATTAACATTGAACTTTATCACTGCAGAGACATTTTTGGCAAAATTTGCAAACTTTGTTAAAATTTATCATCTGGAAACGTACATAACGTTCTCTACGTTCGTAACGCTACCTATTGAAGGTTTCGAATTCAAATTTCAAATTGTTCAAATTTTGAATCCTCCATCCGTAAAACGTCTCTCTTCCTTCTTGTAATGCTTTGAGATTAAGGGGCTCATATTGCACGTATCACAGGGTTCGTAGTTAATGGCTTGAGGAAAATTCGAGGAAGTCTGCATTGTCAAAATTCGACTCGGGCGAAACAATAGGTCCCGAAACGGGCTGGTCAAGTAGCTAGATGCGAAACATTAGATTCATTTGAAAAAATTTTAATTTTGAGTTTAGGTTTACAGTTAGGCTATTCTTCAACAATTTTTTATATTTAGGTACCACTAAATTAAGAACTTACAAGCAGAGAATCAATCTGAAATCGAGGGGTAGAAACTCTGCCACCCATTGAGAAGTTTATCGCTTTCAGGCTTTCACTTAGCTATGATAGGTCAATCTATCAAAAGCTTCATATCTGAATTTGAAATTGATCAAATTCCAATTCTTCCTTTCATACGATGTTTCTCTTTTCCTTTCTGAATCATCAAGATTAAGGGTCTTCTATTGGACACATCACAGGTTTTGTACTGCAAAGCTTGTTGTCTTAAGGAAGACTGCATTGTCAAAATTCGGGCAGAACAATAGATCCCCAAATGGGATATCAAAGGAACTGGATGGAAACCATGATATCCTTTCGAATCGAATTCAAATCTTGACTTCATGTTCAAGGTTAGGCAATTCTTCACCAGTTTGTTATGTTTAGGTCCCGCTAAATTGATTACTCATTAGCAATGCGCAGAAACGAAATCAATCCATTGAATACTCTGCCAACTATTGATTACTTTACTGCATCCATGCTTTTACTTATAATAGGTGAATCTATTAAAAGCTTCAAATCTCAGCTTGAATTTAATCAAATTATAATTCTCATTTCCAGAATACATCTCTCTTTCCAAATCAGTAATATTATAGGGTTTCTTTTGAACGTACCACATGGTTTGCAGTGCAAAGCTTGTTATCTTGAGAAAGACTGCATCGCCACCATGTGACTCGGGCCAAACAATAAGCCCCCCATCAGAATGTTCAATGGGCTGTATATAAACTGTATTATTATTTTTTGAAAAATTTGAATTTTAAGTTTATAGTTATGCTATTCTTCACCAGTTATGTTTAGGTTCCTCGAATTCGGAACTTATATGCAGAGCATTAAAACGGAATCAATCAGCAGAATATTCTGCCACCTATTGAGTTTGGCATTGCTTTTATGATTTCACTGATAATGGGTGAACAGGTGAATTTCAGCTTTAAGTCTGAATTTGAAATTGATCAAATTTTATTTTAATTCAAATCATTCTCATTTTCTCTTTCTGATGTGTCCAGATAATGGGTGCATACACGAGGATTGCAGTGCAAAGCTTGTTGTCTTGAAGAAGACTGCATTGCTGAATATTGATTCGAGCGGAACAATAGGTCCCCGAACAAGCTATTCAAGAGGCTGGATGCGTACCATGAGATCTTTTTAAGCCAAATTTAAATCTTGAGTTTATGTTTGTGGTCAGGCAATTCTTTACAAGGTTGTTATGTTTCGGTCCCGCTGAATTGAGAACTTATAAGTAGAGTGTAGAAGCTAAATCGATCGGTTGAATTCTCTGCAACGTATTGAGTAGTTTATTGCTTTCATGCATTTGCATGTTAAGCAGTCGCGTGCTCTCGAGTAATATCATCGTCCCTGATACCATATGCCCCTCGGTAAGAATGGCTCCTATCTAGCCATTCGGTCTTCGATATTGCCGCTGGCAGGACACTTATAAATTGAGATTTTATCACTGAGCACGGAATTACGAAAACCGTGGCTCTAGTGCCGGTGACTTACATTTGACTCAAGTTATTTTCCAATTTCTTGCCTCTTATACCATACTGTCTTCAATCTAGATTTCAAAAAATATTGATATGCTTCTGTCATTGGAGAAACTGAAGTTTGAAAAATGAAACTAAATAATTTTAGTGTGATCTTTAATTTTGGATTAGGGAACCTCAAAATTCTGATACTAGCGTTCAATGGGGACAAGACTAACAAAAAAGTTACATTTTATTTTCTATAAATCCTGCCAAAACAGAAAGAGTTTAGAAATTTTCCGAGGGTTCGACCACTCTGATTTTCCGTGTACCAGGAATATATTCCACAAAGAATATTCAAGAATATACAGAATATATCGAAATATTTGGGAATACAAAAAAAATGAAGAATATGAGAAAATGTAGGAATATGAGGGAATGTGTAGGAATATGAGAGAATATTTGGGAAACATTATTCATACAAGCGCTTGTCAACATTTTGGAAACGTAAAATAAAATAGAAATTTTCTGTTAAGGCTCAGTAATCGTGATGCTCTTAATAATCGCAAAGTTGGGTTATGATTTGAATATATCGTCAAAAAATAGGTGAGAAGTAATATTTGATGAATAAATCTTACCAATTTTAGCATTGGATAATATCGCCACGAATTTCATTTGATTTGAATTAGATTTTCAAAAAACAATAACATTAGCGTCAGGATTACTGAGACAAAGGTCACGATTACTGGCACGTTCACCTCACTTTTTCCCGAAAATTATCAACATCTTGTGAAAATTTCCAAACAGAATTAAGTAAGAGTTTTTCAGTGCTTTTTAAAAATTGAAACTTTAGTACTGATTTGTTTCATATCCAGTACTCTATTGAGACTTTATCCGGGATCTCAATAAAACTTATTTACTCAGGTTATAGAAAATTCAAGAACACTTGCTTTTTGGAACTAATTTGATTCGTACATGGACACATTTTGGAAATAGGATTTTTTTAGACTATAAATTATATTGAGGTGAATAGAAAATTTTAAAATATTTGCAACGACTCTGAATTGAAATGTATTATTGATCGTTAATGAGATTGGGGAAGTCTGCAGGTCGGAAGCCACAAGGAATTAGAAAACCTGGTTTCGACAGTCAGAGGATTACGGTTGGACCCTCTTAAAGGACGCGACAGATGTATAATTAACATCGCCCATTTACTTTCTTTCCTTTTAATGGATTCTTCAATCCCAGCGGAAAACCACCCATTACAAGCATTACTAGACAAACAAACGAGACTAAAAAACGGGAAAAAGAATTCATCAATTAGATCATGAATTAGATCTAATAACAGATTTAGGTATAAGACAATTTGATTTTTGCACCTTTTTTTTATTCTACTTGAACTAGTACTTGATTGTGATAAAGACAGTGATCTTTTTTCTCTCAATATCAGTAAATAATCTTGCATTTTTTACAAAATGTTATTTTTTGCGTACCGTGTTAAAGGCTCAAAAGATGTGCCGAAACGTCAATTTATTAACCTGTGATAAACTGATTTCCAGAACTTATAAACACATCCTTCCTTAAAATCTTTACCAGATTTTCTTGCCAGCTTTCTTTATCTTTTATTCTTCCTCTGCATCCTTCCCATACGTGCTCTTTTGTTTCCTTTCCCCATTCTGCAAATTCTGTTCTCTCTCTCTCTCTTCATTAAAAATCGCTTTCCTTACCTTGCTACCCAATCTGAATCTTACTATTCTGGACCACCATCTCTTTGCCCATCCCGTTTGTGAATACTTGTGTACCCCTTCTTCTTTATCATCTAATACCATTTATTATAATTCAATTCCTTTGTCATCCCCCATATTTCTAATAATTGTGTTTCCCTATCTCTTTTCTCGAACTCTCCATAGTTGACTTCAGTTACTCTTCTATAACCTTAGTTAGAAGGGCCTCCCTTTCTTCATTCTTCTTCCCATTCCATTAATCATATTGTAATCCCTCTCCTTCCTCATATCTCCTTAGAGAACTTTTTTGCCAACTCCCCTACTCCCTTCCTCAGCTTCCCATCAAACTTCCACGTCCTCCTTCCCGCTACAATACTTCATTTATTCCCCCTCTAACTTTCTCTAACCTTATTTCTCCTATTCCCCATATATTTCTCATTACCTCTACTGCTTTTTTATTATTTGTCTATTTCACTTATTCTAGCTTTATTCCTTTCTATCTCCCAGTCTATTTTTCTTCCTTCCTCATCATCTGATACTCTTTTTATTAATCCCTATCTTACCCCCTTCTCCACCATAACTTTTTCATCCCAGCCTGGCCCATTCCTCATCGCAATCCCGTCTGATTCGGTGGCACTATCTTTCCTCCCGTTACTTTCTTTAATCTCTATAATAAAACAGTTGAATATAACTCACAGGAATCTGACGTTAGCTTCTCTCTCCTACGATCTTTAACCTCCTTTCTTTTGCCTTTTTCACTACTAGTAACACTGCTTCTTCTTTCCATGACTCTGGTGACCTCTTTCCTGTCCACACTTCCATTACCCATTCCCTTTTCATCAGTTCATCTTCCTGTCCATATTTCCAGATTCTTTCTTGTCTTTTTCTTAACCATCTTTTCTGCCCTCCCTACCCACTTTAGAAAATCTATAGAATATGCTTTCCACTCCACGATTCCTATATCTTTTCTTACTTTTTTTCTTCTCACTTCCACTCTTCCTTTTCATTTACCTTTCAAACCTCTTCTTCTATCCTAGATTTTTCTGCCTGTTCTTCCACTCTTCTATTTTCCTTCTATTTCTTTATTACACATTCCAGTGTACTGCTTCTTCTCTTTCCTATGTTCTTCTCTACTACTATGTTGTTGCTGCCATTATTTTTAAATCCTCCCTCACTTTCTTCTTCTCCTCATAACATTCCTCATCTATTTACCTCTACTCCCTTCTTTACATACTTCTTCTTTACTAGTGCCCTCAAATATTTTTTTTCATTTTTCCTATCTTTATTTTCATCTTCTTGTATACATTTCCGTCTCCGATGTTGATATCCTTGACCTGTTCTTAAAATTGTTATGTTCTTCTGTTGACCAATCTCTTCTTCCTTTTTCATCAACCTTCACATTCTTCCTATCCTTATTTTTTTACCCTCTTCGCCCTTCAATGTTACAATTATGGGGAAATGATCTGAATTCTAATGATCCCTACATCTAGATTTGGGAACTTTTTTCTGACCTTGTCCACTATCACACAGTCGACTACCGTCATCTTTTCTCGTCCTGAGCGTGTATGTTGCAGTAGCGTTAACGTACCAACTATGTGCGCGTCGCATTTCACGATGACGGAACGCACCGATCAAGTTGTGTGCTCTGAATTTTGACAAAACCTTGACTATTAATATTCAGGATCCATCGTTATGATTCGGAAAGTGCGTGGCCTCTGATCACGAACTTAAAGCCAGTTTTTTAGAAAATCAAAATGGCGGATCCAATATGGCGGAAGATTATCCACAACATTATTGGATTTTCATGAAACTTGACATCTGGGGGTTTATGGTGCCTCTGCTAACGAATCTGAATTCAGATTTCAAAAATTCAAAATGGAGGATCCAATATGGCGGACAAGTTTTCGTAAAATTGATCCATTTTCATGAAACTTGGCATCAGGGGGTTTTTGGGGTCTCTGATCACGAATTTGTAGTCATTTCAAAAAAATTCAATATGACGGACAAGTGTCTAAGAAATTAATGGAATTTCATAAAAATTGGCATCTGAGAGTTATTGGGGCCTTCGAACACGAATCTCAAGCCAGTTTTCGAAAATTCAAAATGGTGGATTCAATATGGCAGACGATTTCCCAAAAATTATTGTGTTTCCATGAAAACTGGCATCTGGGGTTTTTTGGAGCCTCTGATAACGTAGCTAAAGTCAGATTTGAAAAATTAATGATGTCGGATCCAATATGGCGGACGAGTTTTCGGAAAATTAATCGATTCTTATAAAACTTTGAATCTGGGGGGTTTTGGGGCTCCTGATGACGAATCTCAGGTTATTTTTTAAAATTCAAAATGGAGGACAAGTCTCTGAAAAATTGATGGATTTCCATGAAACTTCGCATCTGGGAGTTATTGCGGTCTCTGAACACGAAACTGAAGCCAGTTTTTGAACATTCAAAATAGCGGATTCAATATGGCAGACGATTTTTCAAAAAATGATTGGATTTTCATGAATCTTGACACCTGAAGGTTTTTGGGGCCTCTGATAACGAATCTGAAGTCAGATTTTGAAAATTCGTAATGGCAGATCCAATATGGCGGACACGTTTTCGAAAAATTAATCGATTTTAATGAAAATTAGCATCTGGGAAGTTTTGGAGTCTCTGATCACGAATCTGAGGTCAGTTTTTGAAAATTCAGAATGGCGAACAAGTTTTCAGGAAATTATTTGATATTTCTGAAACTTGGCATCTGGGGGTTTTTAGGGTCTCTGATCACGAATCTGAAGCCAGTTTTCAAAATTTTCAAATAGCGAATTCAATATGGCGGACGATTTTTCAAAAAATTAATGGATTTTCATGAAAATTGGCATCTGGGGGTATTTGGGGTCTCTGATAAAAAATATGAAGTCAGATTTCGAAAATTCAGAACGGCGGATTCAACATGGTGGACGATTTTTCAAAAAATTGTTGGATTTTCATGAAACTAGGCACCTAGATGTTTTTGGGTTTGTTAATTTTAAACGTTAGGTTAAGATACAAAATTTCGATTTCAATTTAGCTGTGAAAATGTAGTTTAGTATCAAAGTTGCACCTTTGATGATTCACCAGTTTCATTCGCCATTTCGGATCCTTCAACATGAATGTCTGAAAACCGACTTCAGATTTGTAATCAGCGACTCCAAAAACACCCGCGTAACAAGTTTCATGAGAATCTAACATTTTTGCAATACTAAATCAGACGTATTGAATTTTATGGATCTGATAACAAATTTGAAAACAGCTACCCTCAAAACATAAATATACCAAGTTTTATGTAAATACAACAAAAACTATTGGTAACGTAGTGTAGTCTTCAATTCTTTAACATGCTGTTATAGTAAATTCACAAAAAGAATCACCAAAATCTTTCTTTGGTGGAGAGTGACCCTTGCTCTGGCAGGCCCACAAGAGCCAAAACCACGACAACACACCTGCCAATTCATCGCAGCTCATTCAGCAATTTCTGGTGAAACACGGCCTTACATGACTTCGACAGCCCCCATACGGACCTGACCTGGCTTCTTCTAATTTCTGGCTGTTCTTCAAATTAAATTATCTCCTAAAAGGAAAACAATTTGGAGACATAGTTGAAATAAAACGGAATTCAAAAAAGCAGCTGCTAGCTATTCAGAAAGCTGATTTGATTTCCAATTAGATAATGTTTCATACAAATATTTAGACCTGATCGATCAGATCTAACTACAACCATCTTCAGATAAAAAGTAATTCAATTTTTGCCTATTTCACTTCAAGAATGACTTCTCTCCGAATCGCAGAAGTGGTTTTAAATGATTAGTAAATTGACGTAGAGGAGTTCTCTTCTGAAACTGATTATTCTGACATTGATATTTCATTTAACGGAGATTATGAATAAAAAAGTGAAAGAGGGAAAAAACGAAATGACGAGATCACGAAGGTCGGTGGAGTGGCGAGGGTCGGAGTCGGATTCAGACGGATCCTTCAACGTCTTCCTTTCTGACGTCTCGCTCGGAAAGGTAGAAATTCCAATTTCCGAATAGCGAGTGAACGCGGCCGGCATTAACCCCGCGGGGTAATCGCAGCTTTATCAATAGGGGATCGTAATGAGTTCGAAGATAATAGCGGCCTATCAGTCTTCGGGCCTGGAAACAATGATGGATGTAGTCGGTGTTTTCGTGCCCCCCCCTCCCCCCACAACAGCAATCCGCTTACCTTTTCCTCCGAAACAGGCCGAGGACTGTCCTGAAGGCGTATCTGATGAATTTTTATTTTTTATTTTTAGTAGTAGCGAATTGCATTTTGATAATCTGATACTCAAGTCTTTGATTGATTTGAATTGATCAGCTTCTGGGGTTTCTTGATAATCTTGATGTTGAATGATCTGCTATTTCTTGAATTCTTTTTATAATTTCAGACTTCACAGCCAAAATACTTTTGAAACAAGAAATAGGGGGATACTTCACCTAAATAGGAGATAAGATTATTTTGAGTACAAATAATGTAGGTTTCACAGCTCTAGGATTTTGAGACCAAATATATTATAATTTGAAGCGAAAAAGATTAATTATCTACAAAATAGTTGAATTTGGAAAAAAATCAATTCATGAACCGAATAGAAGAATTTTCGACTGAAAAAGATCCATTTTTAACAGAAAATGGAATAGATCGATTTCTGGTTGAAAATTTATTTTTCAACTTTAGAATGAAACAAATATTGAACGAAATATATGTTAAATTCTCCACTATAGAAATGAATTTTCAACCCAAAAAATGAATTTTCGAGGGAGTAGTTTAACTTGCTACCCAGTGCCTGAATTTTGAGCCAATAAAGCTAAATTTTCCAACGAGAGCTTAATAAATTGATACTTCAACAACAAAAGATATTCATTTCATTATTTTTAATAAGAGAGCAGATTAGCTTTCAAGCACGTTGATGAATGTTTGACCAATAAAGAAGAATTTTGTGTACAATATTCAAAATTAAAAAAAAAAGTAACATTTCTACCCAACCGAGATGAATTCCGAAACAAAAATATTCACAAAAACATATTTTTATTTCACGACTTCTCAATTCAAACATAATTAAGTTTGAACGAGAAAATTACTTTTATTCTAACAAATAATTTTTTAATCCAAAAGGACAAAATTTTCATCCAAAGAGACGAGTTTTAAATATAAACAGTTGAGTTTTTGACAACAACAAAAAAATTTTTTCAACAAGATATGTGAATTAAAAAAAATTGTTTTCAACTAAGCAGTTGCATTCTTGAATAAATATATACATCTTCAACCAGATAGATGAATTTTTCAACAACAAAGATGAATATTCAACCAAAAAGACGAATTTCAACGTAAGAGTTCAATTTTAAATCAAGAAAGATTTTTCAATCAAGAAAGAAAAGAACATTTTCTGACATTTTTAAACAAAATAGACAAATTTGCTACGAAACAGTTGAATTTTTGACTAAAAAATATCCACTCTTCTCAAAAGATGGAATAGTTGAATTTCTACTTGAAAAATTAATTTTCAACTCGAAGAAAACGAAGTTTCATCAAAATATATGTTGAGTTTTCCATGATGGGGATGAACCTTCAACGAAAAAATTAATTTTTGAGAAAGTAGTTTAATTTTCCTCTAGATGCTTGAATTTCCAAATAATAATTTTTAAAGAAAAACTTAATAGTTTATGCTTACACCAAAAAAGATTTTAATTAATTTTAGATTAAGATTTTTATATAATTGTTAGTTGAATTTTCAACAAAAAAGTCAAGCTTTCGACTGAAGAATTCTATTTACAACATAGTTGAATTTTTAATGGAATAGTCGAGTTTTAAACCAAAAGATATGGATCCTCAACCAAAAATATAATAGTAGTATTTTAAATTCAAAAGAATTATCTTTCCCCACAAAAAATTACTTTTCTTCCAAAAGATATCTTTTCCAATAAGATGAATTTTCTCTCCAAGAAGCCGTAAGTTCAATAAAATAGTTTTATTTTTTGATAAAAAAAAAGTTTCTGACAAAATAGTGGAATTTTGAATAAATGGGTAAAATTTTAAACCAAAAAATATGAATTTCGAACAAAAAATATAATTGCCGACTTTTCAATTAAAAAGAATTATCTTTTAACAAACAAACAAAATTTAGAAAAAAAGTTGAATTGTGGAAGGAACAGATTGCTTTTCAACAAAAGAGTTGAATTTTCAACGTAAAAACATGAATCTTCGAAACAAAGTGGCAAATTTTCAACAACAGGGTTCAATTTTAAACCACAAATTATTTTTCTTCAAAGAAAATTCAATCAACTCTTGAATTTTTAAGCCGAAAAGATGAATTTTCAACTGAAGAAGATCAATTTCCAATCGAAAACAAAATATTTCAGTTTTCATTTAAAAAAATTGATTTTTAAACCAAAAAAATAATAATTTTCTTCAAAATATGTAGTGACATTTTCTATCAGAGAGATGAATTTCCAGCCAAAAAATTATGTTCCGACAAAGAAACAAATTGTCACCGGGAACTTGAATTTTCACCTAATAAAGATGAATTTTCAACAGAAAATGTGATAGTTAATACTTCAAGCAAAAAAAAAAATGATTTTAATTTGAAGTGGAATCCTCAAACGAAACCAATTAATTTTCAAACATCAAGTAAAAAACGAGAAAAATGGGTCAAGGAGGAAGTTTTTTGAAAACTAGGAAAAAAAAAGAGAAATTCTTTTCAAAAAAGGGGGAAAGGGGAGATAGCAGAAAGAGTGTGAAGTCTCTAATTCTAAATTTATAGATTTAATCATATATGTTTAATTAATCTAATGACTCTGCAAATATAAATCTATTTCTAATTTGATTTCAGCAATTGGAAATTGAAACTCTCCTTAAAAATTAATGGTTCAGTCATCATTTTTATATGTAAAGTGTAAATTTTATAGGTGTCTTTGAAACCTCTCCATCCCATACTTTCAATGATGTACTCCCCCCTCTAACCCTTTCCACACACAAACCTTTGCTTCCCCTCTCTTACCCAAATTCTTCCTTCTCTAATTCCTCCTCACCTCATTTTCCTTGCTCTACACTACTAGCCCTTTCCTCACTTCCTCTACTTCATCACATTTCATTTCTCCTCACTACTTCACCTATAAAGTCTCCTAAATCCTCACCCAAAATTTCCCCATCACTTCCCTTCCACTTTCCACATGTTCCCTCACCTCACTTCCCCTTCTACCCTTACTTTCCCTACTTCTTCTACTTTCGCGACTTTTTCTGCTTTCCCTAATTCCCCTCTTCAACCTCCTCTCATTTCCCATCTTTTTCCTTACATCCTGTCACCTCATTTCCCATCCCTTTCTCTGCATCTCCTCCGCTAATTTCTTCTCACTTCCTCATCACTTCCCTCCACTTTCCAAATTCCACGTTAGCTCACTTTTCCTACTTCCTTTACTTCCCCTACTTTTTCTGCTTTCGCCACTTCTTCTACTTTCCCTACTTTTCCTATTCAGCCTCCTCTAATTCTCCATCCTTTCCTTACATCCTGTCACCTCATTTCCCATCACTATCTCTGCATCCCCTCCTCAAATTTGTTCTCACTTCCCCAACCCTCATTTCCTTTACTTCTTGTCCTCTTCATTCCTCCTCAATTTCTTTCCCTTCGTTCTCCCACAATCCCCCTACTTTCACTTCCATAATTTCCCTTTCTTTTCCTCCTTGGGAAAAATTGCGATAAACAGACTGACACTATAGGGGTTTCTGCATGGGACTACGAAATTCTAAAAAATTATTCCCGAGATTTTTTTCTGAAATTTGAAAGGATTCCGGTTTCTGGCCTTCCCTGTAAACATAGTCTCTTCTGGAAAGCTGAAATGAAGGGATAGAGAAAAAAAAATTCACGGGAATTTTATGTAATCGAATCACCTGTTTTTCGACGTGATGACTGGACTATAAGTTGACATTGATATTGAAATGCTGATTAACTGGCATTAGATGAAACCTGATACGATTCGAAATGTGATGATCCTTCCTTCTGAAGATAAGGAGGAAAGTATTCGAATTCATTGATAAAGTCCATAATGTCAACAGCAGCTGGTATATAGGAAGAGTAAAGCGAGAAGGGCTTGAGACTGAAGGGATGAGGAGCGAACGATTTTCAAGGGTCGAGACGATTTATTTTATTGAATGTTAAATTTCAGGTTGGCAGTGCCGTTGAGCTTTGCGAAAGTGGCGAGAATTTATCCTTTGGCATTTAATTAATTCACGGGAGTACGATAAATTTTCTGTAATGTATTTGATTAAAGGATAATGCCTCAGATATTCCCTCTCCTCTGTCCCTCAACCCCTTCGGCACGACCTCATGCAGTCTTGTCTACCCCTCATTCTCTCACTCTGGAGACCAACTGCACTGTCTGCTCTTCCTTTCGCATGAGAAAATTCAACCATGTTTTCAAATGATCCCTGGTCCATCCAATGAAATTAAACGATGAAGATATTCCTCCTACTTATCCACTATATTGAAGAAGTATATTTAATAAGAATTTGTATTATCATTTATTTAGAAAAAAGATCTTCACCTTTTGCTTCGCTAGTGAAAATTGACTTGTATTTAAACATGCAATCAGTTGAACTGGCGTTCGAATCCCAGCGAAACGAAAGGAGGAGAACTTTTTTCTGAATCATTTTAATTTAAAAAGTATATTCAAGTACCGTACCCAGAGGCAGACCAAGAAAATAATGGTCAGAGTGTGTAAATGAGACTCTAAAGAGACATGACGTTAAGAGAAAAGGAAACACAATAGCTTTCATGAAAAGATGTATGGACGTGAAGGAAACTAAAATTGTATACTAGGACAGAAAAGTGCGAAGAAAAACAGTTTATAAGAAATGTATGATGAAGATTCTCATTAGAGTGAGAGACACCTGAATAAACGATCTTGGATACTAATGGGTCCTCGTGAAGAGCTCTACAGGGTGGCTGTGATTAGTGTAAACAGTCTGGCGTTCGAATCCCAGTGAAGCGAAAGGGGAACTTTTTTCTGAATGATTTTAATTTAAAAAGTGTATTTAAGTCAATGATACCGTACCCAGAGGCAGACCAAGAAAATAATGGTCAGAGTGTGTGAGTGAGCCTCTAAAAAGACAAGACGTTAAGATAGAAGGAAACACAATAGCTTTCATGAAAAGGTGTATGGATGTGAAGGAAAATAAAATTGTATACTAGGACAGGAAAGTGCGAAGAAAAACAATTTATAAGAAATGTGTGTAGAAAAGTCACAGTGGAGTTAGAGACACCTGAAACAAACGATCATGAATAATAATGGGCCCTCGTGCAGAGCTTCACTTAGTGGATATGATGAGAGTAAAGAGATGGGACCTTACTATGGGATTATCAGTCAGTTTGTGTATTTTTGTGTGATCAGTGACTGACTATAATGACTTAATGAAGCTCATTGCCTGAGGTGATTGCTAGAGGGATTGTTTGTTCATATGGAAACTGAATTAATAGATACCAATAAGCAATATCCAACTATTTTACGTTGTGAAGACTACTATTACATTTTTTGTTCAGAATTCATCTTGGTTGGTTTCAAATTCTAATTCAAAACTTAAATATTTTTATTAATATTCAAACTGTTTCTCTTAAAAAGTCATGTTTTTGTTGAAAAATTCACCTCCATGGTTGAAAGTTAAAATATTTGGGTAGAAATAAATTTTTTGTTTTAAGATTCATCTTAATAGTTGAACATTCAACTATTCAACTAAAAATTAATTTCATTTTTGGTTGAAAATTAATTTTTGAAGTAAAAAATTAAATACTTGGTATCAAACATATCATTTTTGTTGAAAATTCTAATATTTGTTTGAAAATTAATCTAATTTGTTGATAATTCGCCTTTTTAGTAAAAAATTAAACCTTCTTGATTAAAAAATCGCATATTTGGTTGATAATTCCACTGTATGGTTGAATGTTGAATTCTTTTGTTGAAAATTATTTCTTTTTTTTTGTGAAAAGTAATTATTGTCGTTAGAAATGAAACTATTTCATTTTGGGTTCAAAATCTACTTTTTCTGAGGAAAAAAATTCAATTATCTGGTTGAAAATTCATCATTTTTGTTGAAAATTGAACTATTTAGTGGAAAATTCCTGCATGCTGTTTATAATATCCCTTTGAAAAAAAATTAATTTTTTTCGTTAAAAGATCATCTTTTAGTTTAAATTTTTCCTTAAGATTCTTCATTTTACATGAAAATTAATCCCTTTGTTTAAAAATCTAAGTATTTTGTTGGAATTTTTTCCTAATGAGAGAACATTTCCTCAACTGAAAATGTTACCATTCCTTTTTTTGTTGGAAATTGATATATCTAATTAAAAATGAATCTTCTATAGTTGAAAATTCAGCTAAAATATCTTATCGAATATTTATATATTTTGCGCAAAATTATTTTGTTTGGGGGTTTTACTATTAGGTCGAAGAAGTTAGTTGAAAATTAGTTTTAGTTTTGTCTAAAATGAGTTTCTTAAACTGAAAATTAAACAGTTCTATTTTTGGTTAAAAAACTATCTTTTTCAGTTCAAAATTTAACTACTTGGTTGAAAATTCATTTTGCCTGACTGAAAATTAACTTTTTTTTCTCAAAAATCCACCTTTTTGTTTCAAAAGTCAGGTTCTGTCAACAAAATTCTACTTTTTTGTTTGAAAACTTAAATATTTTGTTAAAAAATTGTGTTTTCGGGGTAGAAAATTAATCTTTTTTGTTGAAAATTGAATCGTTTGATCCAGGATTGAACTATTCTGTTAAATGATTATCTTTTTTTATTCCATTTAACTAGTTGAAAATGTTCTTCATTTGTTAAAATATAATTTTTGAAACTGAAAATATAACTATTCTATTTATGATAGAAAACTCATCTTCTTTTAGTTGGAAATTTAACTGTTTTTGTTAAAAATTCCTTCTTTCGATTGAAAATTCATCTTTCATGGTAGAAAAGTCATCTGTTCTAGTTATAAATTAATTATTTTGTTGAATATTTAGCTTTGACGGCTAAAAATTTGACTGTGTTCTGAAAGAAAAAATTTATGGAAAATTCAATTGTCTGATTGATAATCTAACTGTTTTTGATTGAATTTCAATATTTTTCGTTTAGAAATTTGACCATTTGTTTAGAAATCCATTTCTGTAGGTGGAAAATTCAAACTGAGGGGAAATTATAAAGAGAAGGAGTAGAAAAAATTAGGTGAAGTAGAGAATGTGATGGGAAATAAGGGGAGGGGTATTAGGGGAAGTGAAGGGTGGGGTTTAAGTGGAAGTAAGGGGTAACTAGAGGTACTTAAACCTGGAGAAGTAGGGAATATTAGGAAGGTAAAGTAGCAGATGCGAGTGGAAATGAGGGGAACGAGAGAAATGATTAGAAAGCAGAGTGAGTAGGGGAGAAGAAGTGAGGGCAGTGGAAGGGACGTTAAAGGAGGGGAGTGTAAGCTGAGGAAACGAGAAGAGGGAAAATTCAAGAAGGAAGAATTAGGGGAAAGGTTGGCGATGAGTGAGGAGAAGGAGGAAGTTGGGAAGGGTTGGCGAATGGAGTGAGGGGGGTAAGTAGGAGAAGTGCTGCCAATGGGGTGTAAAAGTAGGAAAAATGAGAAATGAAAAGTAGGAGAAGTGGAAAGGGAAGTGTGGAAAGGGAAGAGTTACCTAGGGAAGCGAGGAAAGGGGGTTATTAGCTATGAAAGCGAGAAAAAAGGGAAGTCGAGAAGGATGAAGTTGTGGCAGGAGTGACAAAGAGTGAAGTAAAAAAAGAAGAATTGAGAGGAGAGGAAGTAGATAAACGTATGGGGTGTATAGCAGAAGGAAAAGGAAAGGAGGAAGTTGATGAGGAAGAAGTTGTCGCAGAAGTGATAAAGAGTTAAGAGAGGAGCTTGTAGGAGAGTGCTAGTTGGAGTGGCGAGGAAAGGAGGGAGTTAGCTGAGAAAGCAAGGAAAGGGTGAAGTTGAGGAGGAGGAAGTTGTGGCAGGGTTGACAAAGTGTGTAGTAAGAAGAGAAGAAATGAGAGGTGAAGAAGTAGGAACATATAGGGGTTTATGGAAGAAGAAGAAGGAAAGGGGAAAGTAGATGAGAAAGAAGTTGCGGCAGGGTGACAAAGGGTGAAGGGAGGGTGGACAAGTAAGAAACGGAGAAGTGAGGGGAGGGTCAATAGAGGAAGGAAGGGGCAAATGTCAGAAGGGGAGAAAAAGTATGGGAGGGGGAGGTTTGAACAACTCAATAACATCCTAATAGGCTACAAAACAGATTTTTGTAGGCGCTGCGCCTACTTCGACTAATTTTTCACGAGTTGAGTTTCCATTTTTTACAAAATAATACTAAAGTAGATGTTCAGGTACAATTAGGGAGTATAGGAGGAGTGCATAATATATTCTGTGGTTTTCTCAATTCAATTCAATCTTATATTATACTAATTACTTGGCTGGCCTTGATGAACGACAATATGAGCGAGGGGAGTAAGATATATAATGCATGCGATTCCGCAGAATGCAAGAAGATCGAGCGTGAGGGAATGCATTCGTACTTGTAGAATGTAGATGTTTCAGAGAAAGTGACCGTGTGTCTGTGGTCAGGTATGTATCATCTACAAGTCTACGATCTTGCATAAACCATCGAGCTTGCACTCCTAAAATTCATCAACTATTCAATTTTAATTTCCTTCTGGGCGAGCTTACCCCTCCCATCAGCCAGTTCATCTCCTGTTTCAGCATCTCTCTATCTCGTCCATTTTAGATGGAGCCTAGAAATGCAGACATTGATCTAAATTAAGGATCGTGGGGAACAAGGGCGTGGGCATGAAAACTCGAATTTTACTAGAGACACTGTGAAAAAAGATTTTTTCTTTCAAAGAAAACTTTCTTGAATCGAAAAAAAAATATTCATCAGCCAGTTCCTCATCTGTTTCACCATCTCTCTATCTTGTCCATTTTAGACTGAGTCTAGAAAAGCAGAAATTGGTCTAAATCAAGGATCCTGGGAAATGAGGGCGTGAGTGTGAAAACTCAAGTTTTACAGGAGACACCAAGAAAAAATATTCTCTCATTCAATGAAAATTTTTTTGAATTAAAGAAAAATATTCATCAGCCAGTTCATCTCCTGCTTCAGCATCTCCAACAAAAAAGTGATTTTCCAGCAAAATTGTTATACCAGAAAGACGAATTCTCAACAAAATACATAAATTTTTAACCAAATTGTTGAATCATCAACCAAAAAGATAAATTTTCTAGCAAAAAATTGATTCCCAATTTAAAAAAAAAAAACTAATTTTGTACAATAGAAGTTAAATTTCCTACGCGAAAATATGAATTTTCAACGCAAATACCTGGATTTTTAATTCAAATAAATAAATTTGCTGCTAAAGAAATTAAGTTTAACTGAAAGTATGAATCTTTATCCAAAATAACGAATTTTTGATGAAGTAGTCTTAAGAAAGATTTTTATAACTCACAGAAAAGATTCATGAAGATCAGAATATGTGGATTAAGTTTCAAACTATTTGCAGATGGAAAAAGTGTCATGCCATGTGGTTTTGATAATTTCAACGAGAAAAGGTGATTCAGATTTTGAATTTTATCTTATCTTTTTATTATCCAATATACCGAAAACACACAATCATTACATTCCAAAAATTGAATGTAAGAACATTCCAAATGTATCATTAAAACACTGCCTTTCCCCTGTTTTATCAGTATACCTTTAGTCAACAACCCACCTCAAAAGGGGAACTAAAAGTCGATAAATTTCTTTTTTCATGAATAATTGTCTCCAAATGTCTCTGCATATCTACCCTATTAATAAGACCATATACAATTGTGGCATATGGCCCCTATATACATAAAGTTTATTTGAGATTAGAAATGAGACACGCAACGAGGGAAGGTTGGAATGGAAAGTTGTGGTAGGAAGAGAGCAAAGAGGTGCATAACATGCTTCGGCGAGGACGTCGATTTTTCTTATAGGTCAACCCCCTCGAAGTGCCCTTATCGCCTGGACTTTGAGTTCTCGTGTTACTTTTAATTGCAAGCTCGAACACTGAACCGCCCTCAGGCTTCCTCAAGGCTGATGCAAAAGAAATCAATATGCCCTCGTTATAGCGATACAGTACTGCCCACCGGAAGATTGACACTCTAGAACCCAGACCACTCTGATTTTATCAATTTCCAACCCTCTGAAGCTCTATCCTTATGGTGCTCCTCTATCAACAAATCCTCATCAATACAGTTGTTGAATACAAAATTAATAAGAACGCTTTTGGAAAGCGAACTATGAAGTCGGAAACAAGCCATTGTTTATGGGATATCATGAGTAACCACCTTTATTGGGCGGAATCGTTGTATATTATGCCATTAGCATATCAGATAGGCGGGCTCGAACCCCGAGTGAGCTTTAAATTCAAAACTGCTGCCTAGTATTATGCTGAAAGGTGAGAAAACACCCCGTCGATATTAAAAGTTGCGTGGCTCAGAGATATTATGGGTATCTCCATGATTGCCATTGCAAAACCTCCCCTGCTCTCCCATACACTTAACATCCAAGTCTGCGGCTGTAACTCAACCAGTTTGCGTCGCTTGGTTACATTTGCACATTTTATGCTCTCCAAGGTGCGCAGTTATTGCTCGGATTTGTCGCAACCCAAGTCATAGTCGCACATAATAGAGGAAGTTTTTATGCATGATGTAAAGACGGAGATTGATCATTGCAAAAATATTGTGGAATCTAATCCGTTAAAGGAATAAAATTAAATGTTCCAGAATAGGTAGAGTTTAATTTAAGCTTGATTTTAATGCTGAAGAGGCAGTCAATTAGTCTTTTTGATTAGATTAGGAAACGATTGTTGTCATAACAGAGAAAGTTTTCATGCATGATGCGAAAACGGAAATTGATCATTTCAAAAATACTGTAGAATCTGAGGGTCTCTGTGAAGAAGTGATAGAACAAATGTTCAAAAATATCTTCCAGGGATGGAAAGAAATAATCCAGAAAAGGTAGACTTTAATTTAAACTTGTTTTGAATAGAGAAGAGGCAGTCAATCACTTTCCTTCATTTGGTTAGGAAACGGTTGTTGCAAGGTTTTGCTTGAGCAGGTTAAGGGTAGGTAGTACGTCTTTGACCACCTTAGGCTACTTTCCTCCACCTTCGACCACCGTCTGGGGCAGTGATGGATTGACTTGGGTTATCACCACCTCCGGAACACCTTCTACTTCTGAAGACCATAGTACCAAGAGGGGAGAGTTTTAGCATTATCGGATGCAAAGTTAAGAGGGCACTTACCTGTGGACAGCTGCTAAATAGAGGGAAGTCTCTTCTTCCTTCGTACTGAATATGTAAACAATGCAATTAATTTATTCACAAACCAGAAAATCCATGTTATCAGCATCAATTTAGATAGGTACCATCTTCTCGTATTGTCAGCCCAATTTCAGTCCAATTCAGCTTCAGCCTCAGCTTCAGCTTCAGCCCAATTTCTCTAAACTTTTATAAAATCGAATGAGGTTATTTTCTTGTTTTTGTAGTGGATTCAAGAGGATTAGTGTAGCAGGAGCAAATCTGAGTGTTCTACAAGCCCAGGTTCTGGGTTTTGGAATTTTAGAACAAGACTATTTATTAATCCGTTCGATACTACGGGTAGCATCAGTGGAGGTTTAAATCGAGTTCTCCAGTCTTTCACTTTCTCCCTCACTCTTCTCTTCATCTCTAGCTTCCTCGAGCCAGGTAGGTGCAATGTTTCGTGTCGGAGGTATAACAAACATAAATCCATAACTAATACCGGAACAGATTAAAATTTAATTCCCCAACTTACATCGCGATTCGTCCGGATAGTATATCGTATCTGCAACGGACCCACGAGCAAATGCCCTCGCTTGTAATATACTCCGCTACCTGATTAATTGAAAGTTAATTGAATTCCTCGGAGATACATATTACTATTAATCGAAAACCCATAATGCTGAAATTTCACCTGAAATCCAAAGCAAATGAAATACCTTATAAAGACTTTGCGTTTCTGAGGTAGCTTAATGTTAATGTGTTTTAATATAATGAACTCGCCAATAAAATTATTTTGTGAGGAACACAGAAAAACTCTTGTTAAATTTGTTGCAGCTCTTTGTCGATGTAATTGCTGACAAACTTTGACAATTTGTGGTTATTCTTAAGTTTGTCTACGGAACAGAAATATGACAAATTTTAGAAATTTAGGCTTACTTTTGGATTCTCTAAACGAAAATTGACATTGTTAAAGAAAAATCATCAATTTTAATGAAAAGCCAACCACCTTTAAGGCTATGTAGACGTTTTTTCAACGGAAATGGATATTTCAAAAGAAACAGTCACCAAGTATTTCGAGAAACGGTATAAAAATTTTCAACAATCTAAGGTTATGTTAAGGTTTTTTTTAATGCGAATTAATGTTCTAAAATGAAAAATTATTAGGTATTGAGGAAAGGATGGGAAAAAGGAACAATTTGAGGCTATGCTTGGACTTTTTCAAATAGAAATCGAAGTTCCAAAGGAAAATCATTGATTACTTTGGAGAGATAACAAAATCTAAGAGTTTGAGGTTATATCTTTGTTTTAACGCAAATTTTCTTTGAAAAATATCAAATATGGCTTATGTTGTTGAAGCTTTTCCGTAAACACAACCTAAGATTGTTAAAAATAAGTGGTTCGTCAATATATTCGAAGAGCTTTTTTTCTGAAGCATCCATTTTAAATAAAAAAGACTCCAACATAACCTCAGATTGTGTTGCTCATTCCTCAATATTTATTGATTTGTTTTAATATCCATTTCCGTTGAAAAAGTGAACAGATAACCTCAAATTGTCAGAACTTGTTACACCTTTTCTGAATACCTGATCATTTTTTCTCTCGAAATATTCATTTCCCTTGAGAAGGACCCCAAAAAAACCTTAAATACTCGCAACTTGTAATATTTTCCTAAAAATTGATAATTTTCCGTTGAAAATAGCGATTTTCAATGAGGAAACGTGAACATAACCTCAAAGTGTTCAAGCTTCTCTTAGCTCTTCACAATACTCAATGACTTGTCTTCTGTAACATCAATTTTTGTTGATAAAATCCAAATTCAATCTCAATTTGTTGAAAATTGTTGAATTTATTGAAAAAGTGATAATTTTTTCTAAAAAAAAAACAATTTTTGTTGAAAAACCGTTAAAATAACCTTAAACTGTAAGTGGATGCTTCCGCTCTCTAAAAAAACTTCATGATTTTTCTTTTAAGAAATGAATTTTTTGGATAAAATTCAAATGCAATTTAAAATTGTTGAAAATTCTTAGAATTCTTGAAGAAGTAATGATTTTCCTTTAGATAACCATTTTTTTCAAAACCTTAACATAACCTGAAACTGTAGCAACATGTTTAAACTCTCCACAATACTTCATGATTTTTCTTTCAAAACATCGTTTTTGTAATAAAATTCAAATTCAATCTAAATTTGTTACAAATTCTTAGACTTCTTGAAGAAGTGATGATTTTTTCTTCAAACTGACAATTTTCGTCGAGAACCCGTTAACATAACCTCAAACTGTAAGAGCATGTTTTAGCTCTCCACAATACTTGATGATTTTTCTATTGAAACTTGTTTTCTCCAAGAAAATTCAAATGCAATTTAAATTTGTTAAAAATGCAAATGCAATTTAAATTTGTTAAAAATTCAAATGCAATTTAAATTTGTTAAAAATTCAGATGCAATTTAAATTTGTTAAAAATTCAGATGCAATTTAAATTTGTTAAAAATTCAAATGCAATTTAAATTTGTTAAAAATTCAAATGCAATTTAAATTCATCAAAAATTCTTAGACTTCTTGGAGAAGGAATTATTTTTTTCGATAACCATTTTCGTTGAAAACCCATTAACATAACCTCAAACTGCAAGAACATGTTTAAGCTCTCCACAATACTTGATGATTTTTCTTTCAAAACATCATTTTTGTTATAAAATTCAAATGCAATTTAAATTTGTTTAAAATTCGTAGATTTCTTGAAGAAGTGATGATTTTTTAAAAATAACAATTGTCATTGAAAACTCGTTAACCTAACCTCAAACTGAAAGAGCATGATTCAGCTCTCTACAATACTTGATGATTTTTATTTCAGAACTTAATTTTCTCATAAAATTCAAATGCAACTTGAATTTGTTAAAAATTCTTAGACTTCTTGAAGAAGTAATGAGTTTTTTTTCAAAATAACCATTTTCTTTCAGAAAACGTGAACATAACCACAATCTGTGGATGCTTTCTTCAGTTCTCCACAATACTTGATGATTTTTCTCTTAAAACATCAATTTTTGTTGATGAAATCCAAATGCAATCTCAATTTGTTTAAAATTGTTAGATTTCTTGAAAAAGTAATGATTTTTTCTTAAAAATAACGATTTTCCTTGCAAAAACGTGAACATAGTCTTAAGTTTTCAGAGGTTGTCAGCTTTTTTACCAATACTTACTCGAATTATTTATTTATTTAATTATACACATTTTCGTTGAAAAAACGTAAGAATAACCTCAAATTGTTAAGGTTTGTTAGAACTTCAAAAATTTCTTTATGATATTTTTCTCGTGAAATATCCTTCTTCCTTGAATTAACATAAACATAACCTTAAATTCTTGAAATTCAATAGCTAACCATTTTTCTTTGAAGAATCAGTCTCATTATTGTGAAATTATTGTCCCGATGATGAAGAACAAAATCGTCTTGATGGATGGATGACAATTCAGCAAAATAGTCGACAATAATCGAAAAAGGAAAAAATTAATCAAAGTAGAAGCCTCCTTCTACCATAGTTTTTCTCAACTACTCCCTCTACTTTGCATTCTTCTTCTTTACTTTCCCTCACCTGACTTCCCCTTTCGCTAGACATCCCTTCCTAAACTTCCTCCTTCAATACTTCCCACTTTCCTCACTTTCCCAGTTAAGACTCCCCTTCCCCTATTTTTCCTCTCCACCCCTCACTTCCTCACCCCTTCTGATCCGAAATACCCCAATACTTTTCCCCTCACTTCTTTTCACTACCCTCCATTACTTCTAATCATTTCTTGTACATATCATAACATTTCCTCATTTCGTCCACTTCTCCTCCCCTAATTTCTCCTACTTACTCTCCGCTCACTTCCCCTCACTTTCCTCACTTAATTTTCCAACACTAGCTTCCTCCTACTTCGCCTACAATTCCCCCCACCCCCCCCCCCCCCCCGGGAAAAAGTACTCTTCAGGATTGGCGTTTTTCAGTGAGAGGAATAATTCTTTCGCCTCTTTTTACTGAAATGGAAGCTTCTGATGTGTCCCCTAAGGGCTTATATTTTTCTAGTATATCTCCCCTATTTCCTTACATACCCCCCACACACTTACTTGGTGGTGAGAGGGGGACCTACAGTTTAAGGTGGGTTCCGAACCACCAAGAGCAACATTTTCAAGTACTTAGAGAACCTTCTTCTCTAGAGGCACCGGTCCCACGACTCTCCGGAGATGAACAACTTCCTTGCTAGGCAATAACCGCATGGGCTGCCGAGGCTCTTCTAGAGTGCGAGGCGGGAATCGAACCAGCAAGCCGACAGAATGGGTCCAAAGCTTACGCCTTAACCCCACGACCATCGTCCCACTTCTTCACCTCTTTTTCTTGTTTAGATTGTATCGAGAGATATATAATTCGAGTTTGATCTCGAAGGAGAGTAAAAAAGGGACATTTGAAAGAAGAGAAGGAATTATCAGTGGATACTGTGCGGCGAAACTTTAAAACAATCTCGAGTCGTAAAATTCCTTCATTAAACATCAAAGGTGGCCCATAAAATCCGTGATTTCGAGAAGGCGCTATAAGCCTGACGTGCCTGGTAGATACGGGCGTGTGGTGCCTGGCGATCGCATCCCATAGCGTCCGGTGTCGAACCCCCGTGGCGCCTCGCCACCATCTCGCACACGGCTCTCTCTCTCCTCGCATCGGATCCTGCCGTCAGATCGGCGGTTGATTAAAATCCGCGAGCCTCCGATATACGAACCACCGAACTTTATTCTCTTCCACCCTTTCTCCCGATCTTTCGCCTCTTCTATATTCTCTTCTCTCTTTCTCTTCTGCCACAGCGTCCCATCATAAATACCATCACCATCCTACAAATCGAGGATTTTACGGACAAAGAAATATCGAGAGGAATCAAAGATTTTTGACTTTGATCGAGAACAAATTCCTGAATCAATGAGGCGGAAAATGAGGAGTAAGCGAACAAAAGATGATACATTCGCTTGAGTTCATTCTTCAATATTTAAGAGTATATTGCAGCTTGAAATCCATTTATAAAAATGAAATTTGAAAACGCTTTTATAATCTGTTAGGCTGTTGAATGAATGTAATGCAAAAATGTATAGAATTTCTGAACATGAAGGAAGAATCCAACGACTAGATTTGAACAAACCACCATAAAATGCTCCCATTGTAAATAGAATAATAATAATAATTTTTCTTCTGACCAAAATAAAGAAAAAGAAAGGAAAATAAGAAGGCGGGCAACCAAATTTTTGAATTATTTACACAATGAAAATTCATTTATTGACTATATTAAGCAAATGCATATTTTACTCATCATTCATGTTCAATAACCAAATTGCTGATATTTCAAATTACCAAACATTCAGAAACAATCATTGGATAAAATTTTGGAATAGTTTATAATATTTACGAATTGAAAAAAATTACTAATAGTGAAATTCCCGAACAATAAAGGTTCCTAATAATAAAATTTCCGAATTGGAAAATTGAAGAATAATAAAATTCTGGAATTGAAAAATTTCCGAATTATAGAATTTCCTATTAATAAAATTCCCGAATATTGAAATTTCCAAACAGTTTATAATAATCCCAAATTGGAAAATTTTCTAATGATCA
>CAKNXH010084364.1:0-14254 GCA_932178445.1 Andricus quercusramuli
CTTTTTTGGTAGGAAATTTATGTTCTCGACAGAATATCCATTTTTTTAAATAAACTAATTGATTGAAAGTGGAACTGTTTTGTTAAAAATTTATTGTTTTGGTCAATGATTCATCGCTTTAGTTGAAAATTCGCCTGGTTTGTCGAAAATTAATCTATTTTTTGAAAACTTCATTTCTTTTAATCAATTTGTTTTTTAGTTTAAAATTCAACTTTTTTGCATAATTTTTTTAAATATAACGACCACCCTATTGAATATACCCGTTTTTTCCAATTCTTGTAAATATATTTTACAAATCTAAAAATAAATTGTTTGATCAAACTGTAAGATACGTGTTCCTTTATTTTCACCATAGAATGCTATATCCAAATAATCAATCATTCTGACACCTTAAGCCGGACATCTCTGAAATTCAGAAAATTCAGAAAAAAAATTCCTCTCTTTTATTTTAAGAAAAATGTGAAATAAAAAAATTCCTTACTTCCAAATCAGAAACAAATTTAATACAAAAATTTCTTTCCTTCAAATCGAATAAAAATGTTTAAAATAAAAAATTGTCCTCTACCGATTACAAAAAATAAAAATAAAAAATTCTTTCCCTTCATCTGAAGAGAAATTTCTAAAACCAATTCCATTTCAAATCACGTATAGAGAGGTCCAGCTTAGGGTGTCAAAATGATTAGGTATTTGTATATATCATTCTATGGTAAAAATATAGGAACACGTATTTTACAGTTTCGAGAAAAATATAAAAATTCGATTTTCAAGAAAAAAATGCTACTTCTGGAGAGAAAATAAAATTTTTTTAATATATATTTTTAAAATATATATATACTTTCAAGAATATGAAAAATATTGATATATTTAATAAGGTGGCCCTTCGAACTAAAAAAAAATATTGAAAATTTTAAAAAAATACTACTTTTCTAATTTAGAAAAAAAACTTTTGAATCTGGATAGAATTTTAAATCAAATACATTTAAAATTTAGTTTAAGTTTTCCAATCAAAAGAGATTTTCTACCAAAAGAGATCAATTTTCAACCCAAAAAGACGAATTTTCAAAAACAAAAAATTTATTTTTAATCTTCAATTTTCACTGACAAACAAATAGTTGAACTTTAAAGCAAAAGAGACGAATTTTTAACCAAATAGTTGAAATTTGGAAGAAAAAAAAATTTCCAACCAGTTGAATTCAATCAAAAAGGACGAATTTTTGAGCAATTGTTAAACCGAAACGATGAATTTTCAGTCGAAGCAGTGAATCTTAAAAAAAAAATTTTAAAGTAGTTCAAATTTAAACCGAATAATCAAAATTTCAACCTAAAAAGATCAACTTAAAAAAAAATCAATTTTCAAAAATGATGGTAAACATTGAAACCAAAAAGAGGAATTATTTACAAAACATTATAATTTTCAAACAAAAAATGTGATTTTTTAAAAACAAATTTAATTTACAGGAATTTTCAAAAGAAAATATGAGTTATGAACAATAAAGTTAACTTTCACCGAACACTTCAATTTTTTACTAAATTGTGAATTTTTCTACACAACATTACAATTTTCTTCCCAAAAATATTAATTTTCAACTAAAATGATGAATCTTCAACAACAAAATTATTTTTTTTAGGCTAGTTCAAATTCAAAAGTAAATAAACAAAATTTCATTTGATTTGAATTAATTTAAAAGATACTAATTTAAATAGAAGCAGTTGCATTAATTAAAAAACCAATTTTCAACAAAACACACGAATTTTTACCGAAGATGAATTTTCAATTAGGTAGTTTAATTTTTAATGAAAAATATGAAATTTCAACCAAGTAGTTAAATTTTTAACCAAAAATATGAATTTTTCACCAAGAAGTTTAATTTTCTACCAAAAAAGAGAAATTTTCAACAAAATACATCAATTCAACAATAATAAAATTAATAAAAATAGTTTAATTTTTAACCAAATACTTGAAATTTTCAACCAAAAGCAAGGATTTTCAGAAAAACGTTACTTTCCAACAAAATACTTTAATTTTTTACCAAATTGTGCAATTTTCTAGCAAAAAATACGAATTTTTCACAAAAAAAGTTAAATTTTTGTCTTAAAAATATAAATTTTTAATAAAAATGACGAAGTAGTTGAATTCATACAAAAAGGCGAATTTTTGACAAAATATTTGAATCCGCTACCGGAAGGATGAATTTTCAACAAAGAAAATTAATTTTCCACAAAAAAAAAAGAATTTTCAACCAAAAAAGATCATTTTTCTACCAAATATTTAAATTAGTAACTAAAAAGATGAATTTTTCATCAAGAAGTTTAATTTCCTGCCAAAAAAGACCAATTTTCAAGAATACTGTTTAATGTTGAAACTAAAAATACGAATGAAAAGTCCATTTTCATCCAAATATTTTAATTTTCCAGCAAAAAATACGAATTTCCTAACAGAAATTTCAATTTTTGTCCCAAAAATATGAATTTTCGATTTAAAAAAATTATTTGTTAAAAACTAATTCGAATTTTGAAAAAACTTAATTTCAATTAATTTCAAATAGAAGCATTTGCATTAATAAACCAACGAATTTTCAACAAAATACCCGAATTTTCCACCAAAATGAATTTTCGACAAAGTAGTTTAATTTTTAACCAGAAAGAAAAAATGTTCAATAAAATACACCAATTTTCAACAATATTAAAAATTATTGAAAATAGTTTCATTTTTAACGAAATAGTTGAAATCAACAAAATGTTAATTTTCAACAAAATACTATAATTTTCTACTAAATTGTGCAATTTTCTAGCAAACAATAAGAATGTTCTACAAAAAAATTCAATTTTTAGCTTAACAATATAAATTTTTAACTAAAATGACGAAGTATTTAAATTCATCCAAAAAATACGAATTTGCTACTACAAATTTCAATTTTGGCCCCAAAAATATGAATTTTCAATGTAAAAGAATAATTTGTTAAAAACTAATTCAAATAAAAACAACTTAATTTAATTTCAAAAATAAGCAGTTGAATTCATCCAAAAAAGACGAATTTTCAACGAAATAGTTTAATCCTCAACCAAAAAGGATGAATTTTCAAATCAGAAAATTAATTTTCTACCAGAAAGTGAATTTTCAAAAAATACATGGATTTCCAACCAAATAGTTGAATTTTTAATTAGAAAAATACAATTTTCAATTAAAAATATCAATTTTCAACCACGAATGGTTCAAAAAAATTAATTCTCAACTAATTAAAAAAGGAATTTTCAAGAAATAGTTCAAAATGATGTAATTCAAAAGTTTTTTCAGAATATACAGTTGAACCTTAGAGATTTAAAATGAAAAAAAATTATTTAAATAGAAAAATAAAAAATTAGGAAAATTCAAATAATCAAAAATATACCTCTCAGGTGCCAGGCGTACCCCACTGCACAAATGATGCGTACCTCTTTGCACAGCAAAGTGAGCCTCAACCACTCTGCCAAAAAAAATTTTTTTTTAATTTTGAATGGAGTGTAAAGTCTGAAAAATGAAAGTGATTTTCAAATATTCTATTTTTTTTTGAAAATTTATATTTTTTAGATAAAACTTTAACTATTTAGTGAGGATTCCACTATTTCATTAATAATTAATGTTTTTTGTTTAAAAATTCATCTTTTTGAATTCTTTTTTTTTATAAAGATTTATTATTTTAGTTCAAAAGTCATATGCTTTTTTGGATAATTTACTATTTTATTCAAACTAAGTTTAAAAAAAATTAATTTTGACGATAAAAAATTGAAATATTCTATTTTTTGTTGAAAATTTATACTTTTTGGATAAAACTTCAACTATTCAGTTGAGGATTCCACTAATTCATTAATAATTCATCTTTTTTGTTTGAAATTTCACCATTTTGAATTCTTTTTTTTTTCTAATGATTTATTATTTTAGTTCAAAATTAGTTTTTACAAAATTAGTTTTGTTCATAAAAAATTGAAATATTCTAT
Source organism: Andricus quercusramuli (assembly GCA_932178445.1). Taxonomy (NCBI): domain Eukaryota; kingdom Metazoa; phylum Arthropoda; class Insecta; order Hymenoptera; family Cynipidae; genus Andricus; species Andricus quercusramuli. The sequence goes on from CAKNXH010084364.1 coordinate 3,976, forward strand.
TTTTCGTTGAAAATTTATATGCAGTTGAACTTTAGAGATTTAAAATGGAAAAAAATGTTTTGAATAGAAAAATAAAAATTCGGAAAATTAAAAAAATCCAAAATACACCTCGCAGGTGCCAGGCGTACCCCATGGCACAAATAACGTGTACCTCTTTGCACAGCAAAGTGAGCCTCACCAACTCTGCCAAAATTTTTTTTTTTAATTGTGGATAGAGTGCAAAGTCTGACAAATGAAAGTGATTTTCAAATATTCTATTTTTTGTTGAAAATTTATACTTTTTAGATAAAACTTCAACTATTTAGTTGAGGATTCCACTATTTCATTAATAATTAATGTTTTTTGTTTGAAAATTCATCTTTTTGAATTCTTTTTTTTATAACGATTCATTAGTTTAGTTCAAAAGTCATCTGCTTCTTTGGATATTTTACTATTTTATGCAAACTTAGTTAAAAAAAAAATTAATTTTGTCGATTTTTTATTTGAAATTTCACCGTTTTGAATTCTTTTTTTTTATAATGATTTATTATTTTAGTTCGAAATTCATCTGCTCGTTTGGATATTTAACCTCTTTTATTCATAAAAAGATTTAAATAATTAGTTTTGTTGATAAAAAATTGAAATATTCTATTTTTTATTAAAAATTTATATACAGTTGAACTTTAGAGATTTAAAATGGAAAAAAATTATTTGAATAGAAAAATAAAACATTCGGAAAATTCAAATAATCCAAAATATACCTCTCAGGTGCCAGGCGTACCCCATCGCACAAATAACGTGTACCTCTTTGCACAGCAAAGTGAGCCTCACCCACTCTGCCAAAAAAAAATTTTTTAATTGTGGATAGAGTGTAAATTTTATATTTTTTAGATAAAAATTCAACTATTTAGTTGAGTATTCCACTATTTCATTAATAATTAATGTTTTTTGTTTGGAATTTCACCTTTTTGAAGTCTTTTTTTTTATAATGATTTATTATTTTAGTTCAAAATTCATCTGCTTGTTTGTATATTTAACTATTTTATCCAAAATTAGTTTGTTTTTTTTAAATTAGTTTTGTTGATAAAAAATTGAAATATTCTATTTTTTGTTGAAAATTTATATACAATTGAACGTTAGAAATTTAAAATGAAAAAAAATGATTAGAATAGAAAAATAAAAAATTCGGAAAATTCAAATAATCCAAAATACACCTCTCGGGTGCTAGGCGTACCCCATCGCACAAATGATGCGTACCTCTTTGCACAGTAAAGTGAGCCTCACCCACTCTGCCAAAAAAAAATTTTCAAAATTGTGGATAGAGTGTAAATTTTATATTTTTTAGATAAAAATTCAACTATTTGGTTGAGGATTCCACTATTTTATTAATAATTAATGTTTTTTGTTTAGAAATTCATCTTTTTTAATTCTTTTTTTTTATAACGATTTATTATTTTAGTTCAAAAGTCATCTGCTCGTTTGGATACTTCACTATTTTATTCAAACTTATTTAAAAAAAAAAAACTAATTTTGTCGATAACAAATTTAAATATTCTATTTTTTGTTGAAAATCTATACTTTTTAGATAAAACTTTAACTATTCAGTAGAGGATTCCACTAATTCATTAATAATTTATCTTTTTTGTTTAAAATTTTACTGTTCTGAACTCTTTTTTTTATAATGATTTATTATTTTAGTTCGAAATTCATCTGCTCGTTTGGATATTTAACTATTTTGTTCGAAATTAGTTTAAAAAAATTAGTTTTGTTGATAAAAAATTGAAATCTTCTATTTTTTGTTGAAAATTTATATACAGTTGAACTTTAGAAATTGAAAATGGAAAAAAATGATTTGAATAGAAGAATACAAAATTTGAAAAATTCAAAAAATCCAAAATACACCTCTCAGGTGCCAGTCGTACCCCATCGCACAAATGGTGTGTACCTCTTTGCACAGCAAAGTGAGCCTCACCCACTCTGCCAAGAAAAATTTTAAAAATTGTGGATAGAGTGTGAAGTCTGAAAAATGAAAGTGATTTTCAAACGTATTGAGTAGATAATTATTGAACTTTACCGTTGGAGGATCTTGGCCCAATTCGCAAACTTTATTCAACTTTATCATGAAGAAAGAAACATTAAGAAAGAAATCAAGAAACTATATGTTATCTAATTGGTAACCTAGTTTCTGAACTATTTTTACGGATTTTTAAATTTATGTTTTTAATATTAGAAAATAATAATCCAGGGACGTCATCATCAAATTTCCAATACGCTTGTTTATGTAAGCTTCAACCGGTCTAGATAGAGTTTAATTATTATTTCCCGGATGTGTTCTGTTAGTTCCTGACCATTGAATTTCAAGCTTCACAGGAAATGCATATACTGTTGTAGAAATCATGATTAATTCACTCTCTTTGAAACCCTCCGTGGAGGGTTTACTTGAAATTTCCCTTTCAGAATATCAACTGAAATAATATCCGCTTTGTTGATCCAGAATAATAAAGTTGATCCAAGTAAATTAAATAGAGAACTATATCCATTTCGATGTTTAGAAATAGAATTAGGCAACAGAAATCTGATGACAAATTGAGGGGTAAAAATTTTGTTGAAACATTAAAAGCAATTTATATTTGCAGTAGACTCATCTTGGATGATTTCCAAACTCTTAAGTTGATTCATTGCGAATCCATTTTAAGATTTGTCTCATTTACCAGAATAATGAAAAAAATTAAAAGATTCAAGGATTCAAAATTTTCACTTCAATTTGGTTTGGTTGATTCCCTTTTTCTCCCTCTTTTTTCCTTTTTTATTCAACTATTTACAAAAAATTTCTGAAAAGAAAACTTTTTAAGTATCCTCTGACTTCTTCTTTTTAGCGGACCGACCTGACGAGAAATTGATCCGAAAAACAACAATGGTTCGCATGGGAATCAGAGTGATTCAAGGACCAAATTCACCCCCATCAACAAACACAGTTTATAACGTGCCTTCCACTACAGGGCTGTCGTTGCTTAGCAGAATCCAGGGCTGCGATCCTCAGAAGATAAAAGTTTCATACAACGATATCACCTACCCTGATATCACAGAAGCAGAAGGTACATCAAAAATTCCTATTATTTATTCATGGATATGCTACAGACTTCGCCTTTCCTGAATTCTTGAAATATACGCTCTTAAGGGGGTCATCCCGTGCGACAGCTTTTTTTGAAAAGGTTTTTTCGAAATTTTTTATAGCGAAACTAAAAAACACAGAGCTTCAAAATTTTTACTATATATTCATTCAGTCTCTAAACTGAGCGAAGAATTCCCGTGTGGTTCGGATTCACACCCCAATAGTTCGGGTGGTTTCTCTTTTTTTGTTTTTCACACGAAGGATTGGTGCGCTCGCACGACCGAGTCGTGCGAGCACCCCAACCATTCGGGTGCTCACCCGATACAGCAGCGGGCGAACTGACGGGGCGCCCGCCCGAATGGTTGGGGAGCTTGCACGAATGATTCGGGAGATTCGAGTCGTCAACCGCGTTGGATTTTGCGCGTTCGACGTTTGCGCATGTTCGCTAATGGCAACAGCTGATGAACATCAGACTCTTCCGGATTGTCACTGTTTCTAGTTTATGTCGATTTTACTGTTCATGTGCGAGATGTTAGTCAATTTCAGTGGAATAAAGTGTAAGTAGTTATCTGGTTTTTCTTTGGATAATCATTAACGAAGGTAAGAGCTGCGTCCATTAGCGAACATGGGCAGACGTCGAACGAACAACATCCAACGCGGTTGACGACCCGAATCTCCCGAATCATTCGTGCAAGCTCCTCAACCATTCGGGCGGGCGCCCCGCCGATTCGGTCGCTGCTGTTTCGGGTGAGCACCCGAATGGTTGGGGTGCTCACACGACTCAGTCGTGCGAGCGCACCATTCTTTTGTGTGAAACAGAAAAAAAGAGAAACCACCCGAAATATTGGGGTGTAAACGCGAATCACTCGGGAATTCTTCGCTCAGTGTAGTAGTGGGTCAGAATTTTTAGAGGGAAAAATATGATCCTGATCGCGAGTTTCATTGAGCGAATGGCAACGATACAAAAAAAGGTAGGTAAACGGCGACCATGATTCTGTCAGAGTGGCTTATCCGAAATCGAAAAACAAAATTGGATGTTAATCTATAGGTGGATGGCTATCGCCGGAACTAGGATTTTTTTTAAATCTTGAAAATTCAAATTTTTATATGCTTTTAAACATTTAGACCCAAAATTTCATGATTTTTTGCGACTATTTCTTTATGAGAAAAAAAACGGTTCAATATTTTTTTTAAATCCTAGTTCCGGCGATAGCCGTACGTGTGCTGAATGTACCATTAAAATTTGAGAGCAATCGATTGAACAGTTTTTGAGAAATCATGGTCGCCATTTAAAAAAATGTAGTTTAGAGAAAAACGCGTTTGAAAGTTCGGGTGTTATAGCTTCGACTTTCGGAAAATAACTTAACCAGTATATTCTATACATGCTCGAGATTGGATTTATGCAAAAACAAAAAAATTGATTTTTTTGAAACCGTCACACGGGATGACCCCCTTAAAAATCTTAAATTACTTTCAAAATTGAAAATCTTCCGCTTGCGTCAAAATAAGAGCTTCTTCAAAACTGACTTTATTTCATGATTGCAAATTCCTCTAGTTTCTGTATAGTTACTTTCATTGAGAATTCAAAATTTGCTGCTACCTGGGAACATCAGGAAATTTTATAGGAAAAATTTCAATTTAGGGCTTGGGTTCAAATTGGAAATTTTTCACCTTTTGCCTCAAAAACTACGCATCCTATCGGAACATAATCCAAATTTTTACCTCTTTTTTGGATGAACAAATTTCGTTTTTATCATTTTTTTCATAGCTTGTGTTATTCATCTCTATAATCTCTATAATCTCTATAATCTCCTACAGACAATTTTTCTATTTTCAATGCTGTTTTTTTACGAATAAAACAAAAACTACCCATCATATCAAAAAGTGAATAATAACAAATTTGTTAGTCTTTTTTAAGCGCACAATTTTTGTCTATTCATCTTTTGTCGTATCTTGCATCGTTTGACAGCAAAATGGAATTTTTTATTTTTCATTATTTTTTTGTACGATCAAAATTTGTATTTTTGACTTTTCAAAAAATTAAAAAGAGTTGTAATAAAAATATTGTAGGATGTTCAAGAAGCAACGTTTTTCTCCTCTTGCCTTTTTTTCAGATCGTGCGTTTTTCGGCTTAAAATGTTCATTTTCGTTGGTTTTTTGGAATTTTGAAAATGTTATAACTCCGGTAATTTTTTTTTTATCCGATAAAGTCATTGAGATATTTTGTTCTTATTCTTGCGTACTACTAATAACCGTACATAGAATTTCCAAATCTTAAAAAAAAGTGGTCTCAAAAATTTTCAAAATGTGCCCACTTTTTGAATTTTCATCCAAAATAGTTGGTTAACGAACTCGTTCTTTCTTTGTAGGCCATAAAAAAGTGTGCCAAAGCACAATCCAATCTGATCAATCTTTCAAAAGTTATCGTGCCTACACGATACTACAGACAGACAGACAGACAGACAGACATACAGACAGACAGACAGACATACAGACAGACACCTTCGTAAAAATCATTTTTTCTGACTCAGGAGGTCTCAAAACGTGGAGATTTCATGAAAACCGACAAAGTAAAATTTTCCATAAAACTAATACTTTCCCATTAGAATGAGAATGTAAAAACTCAAAATTAGCAACTGCTTAGGAACAACAGGGAATTTTATAGACAAATTTCCTAATTATTTGGGTTTAAATTGAAAATTGTCCTCCGCTTGCCTCAAATTTACTGCTTCTTTAAAACTAACGTTATTAAATCATTGCTAATTTGTCTAATTTCTGTATGGTTGCTTTATTAAGAATTCGACATTTGCAGCTTCCTGACAATAACAGAAAAATTTTACAGAAACCCTTTTTAAGAAGAGCTTGGGTTGAAATTGAAAGGTTTCTTCGTTTGCCTAAAATTTACTGTTCCTTTCAAATTTACTGCTTCTTTCAAATTGACAGTTCCTTTCAAACAGACTATACTACATCATTGCAAATGAATCTAATTTCTGTATGAAAACTGAAAATTAGCAGCTTCCTAGGATCAACAGGGAATTTTATAGAACAATTTTTGAATTAGGGTTTGGGCTCAAATTTTCAATTTTCATCCGGTTGCCACAAATTAAAAAATCTTTGAAAACTGACTGTACTACAGCATTCATTCATTCATTCAATCATCTATCAACCATACATTGAGGATTCAACACTTGCAGCTTCCTAGGAACGAGAAATTTTACAGAAACACTTTTTCAGATTAGGGTTTGGGTTCAAATTTTAAGTTTGTGTCTGCTTGCCTTTAGTTTACACATCCTTTAAAATTAACTTTATTACATCATTGCTAATTTGTCTAATTTCTGCATAGTTGCTTCTTTAGGAATTCAACATTTGCAGCTGCCTAACAACATGAAATTTTACAAAAATCGTTTCTAATAAGAGCTTAGGTTCAACTTAGAAATTTTCCACGGTTTGCCTCAAATTTACAGCTCTTTTCAAATTGATTATACTACATCATTGCAAATGAATTTATTTTTTGTATAGTTATGTTCCTGGAAAACTAAAAATTAGCAGCTTCCTAGGAAAAACAAGGAATTTTATAGAAAAATTTATAAATTAGGGCTTGGGTCCAAATAGGAAATTTTCATCCGCTTGCCTCAAATTTACAGCTCTTTGTAAACTGACTGTACTACATCATTCATTCACTCATCAATCATTCACTGAGGATTCAAAGCAACTTCCTAGGAACAACAAGAAAGTGCATAGAAAAACGTTTTCAAATTATGGTTTAGATTCAAATTTTATGTTTGTGTCCGCTTGCCTTTAGTTTACACATCCTTTAAAATTAATTTTATTACATCATTGCTAATTTGTCTAATTTCTGCATAGTTGCTTCATTAGGTATTCAACATTTGCAGTTGCCTAACAACATGAATCCTTTAAAATTGATTATACAACATCATTGCAAATAAATGTAATTGGTGTATAGTTATGTTCATGGAAAACTAAAAATTAGCAGCTTCCTAGGAACAACAAGGAATTTTATAGAAAAATTTATAAATTAGGGCTTGGGTCCAAATGGGAAATTTTCATCCGCTTGCCTCAAATTTACAGCTCTTAGAAAACTGACTGTACTACATCATTCATTCATTAATCAATCAATCATTCATTCATTCATTCATTTATCAATCATTCATTGAGGATTCATCACTTGCGCCTTCATAGGAACAACAAGAAATTTTACAGAAACACTTTTTCAAATTAGGGCTTGGGTTCAAATTGTAAGTTTGTGTCCGCTTGCCTTAAATGCACAGCTCCTTTAAAACTAACTTTATTACATCATTGCTAATTTGTCTAATTTCTGTATAGCTGCTTCAATGGGCATTCAACATTTGCAGCTTCCTAACAGGATGCAATTTTACAGAAATCCTTTTTAATAAGAGCTTCGATTCAAGTTAGAAATTTTCCTCCGTTTGCCTCAAATTGACAGCTCCTTTAAAATTGACTACGCTACATCTTTGCAGATAAATCTATTTCTGTACAGTTATGTTTATGGAAAACTAAAAATTAAAAGCTTATTTGGAACAACAGGAAATTTTATAGGAAAATTTTTAAATCAGGGCTTGGTTTCAAATTGAAAATTGTCCTTTGTTTGCCTTAACTCTACAGCTTTTTCAAACCTAACCATATTAAATCATTGCTAATTTGTTTAATTTCTTTACAGTTACTTTATTGGGAATTCAACATTTGCAGCTTCCTAAAAATAACATGAAACTTTACAGAAACCCTTTTAATAAGAGCTTGGGTTCAAATTGGAAATGTTTCTTCGTTTGCCTCAAATTTACAGCTCTTCGAAAACTGACTGTATTACATCACTTACTCATTCGTTCATTGATTCATTCATCAATCATTCATTGAGGATTAAACACTTGCAGCTTCCTAGGAACAACAAGAAATTTTACAGTAAAACTTTTTCAGATTAGGGCTTGGTTTCAAATTGTAAGTTTGTGTCCGCTTGCGTTTAATTTACAGCTGCTTTAAAACTAACTTTGTTACAACATTGCCAATTTGTCTAATTTCTGTATAGTTGCTTCATTAGGAATTTAACATTTGCAGCTTCCTAACAACATGAAAGTTTACAGAAATCCTTTTTAATAAGAGCATCGGCTCAAATTAGAAATTTTCTTCCGGTTGCCTCAAATTTACAGATCCTTTCAAATTTACAGCTCCTGTCAAATTGGTTATACTACATCATTGCAAATAGATCTAATTTCCGCATAGTAATGTTCATGGGAAACTGAAAATTATCAGCTTCCTAGGAACAACAAGGAATTTTATAGAAAAGTATCTAAATTAGAGTTTGGGACCAAATTGGAAATTTTCACCCGCTTGCCTCAAATTTACAGCTCTTCGAAAACTGACTGTATTACATCACTCATTCATTCATTCATTCATCAATCATTCATTGAGGATTAACACTTCGAGCTTCCTAGGAACAACACAAATTTTTACAAAAAAACTTTTCAGATTAGGGTTTGGGTTCAAATTGAAAATTTGTGTCCGCTTGCCTTTAGTTTGCACATCCTTTAAAATTAATTTTATTACATCATTGCTAATTTGTCTAATTTCTGTATAGCTGCTTCATTAGGAATTCAACATTTGCAGCTTCCTAACAACAACTTGTTTTTAAGAAATCCTTTCTAATATTAGCTTGGATTCAAATTTGAAATTTTCCTCTGTTTGCCTCAAATTGACAGCTCCTTTCAAATTGACTATACTATATCATTGCAAATGAATCTAATTTCTGTATAGTTATGTTTATGGAAAACTGAAAATTAGACGCTTCTTTGGAACAACAGGGAATTTTATAGAAACATTTTTGAATTAGGTCTTCGGTCCAAATTGGAAATTTTCATCCGTTTGCCTCAAGTTTACAGCTTCTTTTAAATTGACAGCACCTTTCAAATTGACAACATCACATCACTGCAAATAAATCTAATTTCTGTATATTTTACTTACGTTCATGGAAAACTAAAAATTAGCAACTTCCTAGGAACAACAAGGAATCTCATAGAAACTTACAATTTGAACCCAACCCCTGATTTAAAAACTTATCCTATAGAATTCGCGGTTGTTTCCAGGAAGCATCAGATATTGGATGTTCAATTAATGATTGACGAATGAATGATGTCGCAGAGTCAATTTTAAAAGAGCTGTAACTTTGGGACAAGCGGATGAAAATTTCCAATTTGAACTCAAGCCATAATTTGAAAATTTTTCTATAACATTCCCTGTTTGTGTCAGCTTGCCTAAAATTGACCGCTTCTTCAAAACTGACATTATTACATCATTGCTGATTTGTCTAATACCTATACAGTTACTTTCACTGAGAATTCAAAATTTGCAGCAGAATTTTTTACAAAATTTCACATTTTGGCCTGCGTTGAAAATTTGTTATTTCGCCACGTTTTCCTTTTTATAGCTGTGAGGCCTTCAAGTGAATATTTGAAGCTCAATGAACCTGGATGACCATTTTTCATTTCGAATACAAGGCTTGATACTAAATTCTCAACATATTTTCCACATGTAGTAAAATTCAAAACTTCTTGAAAAAGAAACTAGAATAGGGTAACTAAAACTCCCCGAAGTTACACCTAAAGGGGCTAAACTTCCTGGCAATTTTAGATTTATGGAGTCTCGAATACTTCCATAAGTTTCAATATTTCTTGAAAAAAATGGGCTTACTGTAATATTTATAGATTATATATACACTGCCGCACAGTGAGTTTTTTTTACAAAATTTTGTTCAAAATTCTGCTGACTGCTTAATTTTTGTCGTATTTTTTTATAAATTTTTTTTTAAATACTCGTAACGAATTATAATGCCATGTAGCGTTGCTACTTATTTAGTTTTTTGCCAAAAACTAACCTAAAAAAAATGAACTTGCCAAGGTAGCTGACCAACGAAATTTCGAAACTTTTAAAACCATGGAATCGGGTATATCTTTACACACAAACCTCAAACCAGAAGCCTCAAACGTCAAACCTCAAACCCACAAACCTCTAATCCCCAAACCCGTAAACCCACGAACCTCAAACCCAAAAATCTCAAACGCACAAACCTCCAATCCACAAAATTGAACCCCCCAAGCCCATAAACCTACAAACCTCAAACTCACAAATTCATAAACCTAAAACCCCGAACCCTCAAAC
>CAKNXH010084366.1:0-14254 GCA_932178445.1 Andricus quercusramuli
CTTTTTTGGTAGGAAATTTATGTTCTCGACAGAATATCCATTTTTTTTAATAAACTAATTGATTGAAAGTGGAACTGTTTTGTTAAAAATTTATTGTTTTGGTCAATGATTCATCGCTTTAGTTGAAAATTCGCCTGGTTTGTCGAAAATTAATCTATTTTTTGAAAACTTCATTTCTTTTAATCAATTTGTTTTTTAGTTTAAAATTCAACTTTTTTGCATAATTTTTTTAAATATAACGACCACCCTATTGAATATACCCGTTTTTTCCAATTCTTGTAAATATATTTTACAAATCTAAAAATAAATTGTTTGATCAAACTGTAAGATACGTGTTCCTTTATTTTCACCATAGAATGCTATATCCAAATAATCAATCATTCTGACACCTTAAGCCGGACATCTCTGAAATTCAGAAAATTCAGAAAAAAAATTCCTCTCTTTTATTTTAAGAAAAATGTGAAATAAAAAAATTCCTTACTTCCAAATCAGAAACAAATTTAATACAAAAATTTCTTTCCTTCAAATCGAATAAAAATGTTTAAAATAAAAAATTGTCCTCTACCGATTACAAAAAATAAAAATAAAAAATTCTTTCCCTTCATCTGAAGAGAAATTTCTAAAACCAATTCCATTTCAAATCACGTATAGAGAGGTCCAGCTTAGGGTGTCAAAATGATTAGGTATTTGTATATATCATTCTATGGTAAAAATATAGGAACACGTATTTTACAGTTTCGAGAAAAATATAAAAATTCGATTTTCAAGAAAAAAATGCTACTTCTGGAGAGAAAATAAAATTTTTTTAATATATATTTTTAAAATATATATATACTTTCAAGAATATGAAAAATATTGATATATTTAATAAGGTGGCCCTTCGAACTAAAAAAAAATATTGAAAATTTTAAAAAAATACTACTTTTCTAATTTAGAAAAAAAACTTTTCAATCTGGATAGAATTTTAAATCAAATACATTTAAAATTTAGTTTAAGTTTTCCAATCAAAAGAGATTTTCTACCAAAAGAGATCAATTTTCAACCCAAAAAGACGAATTTTCAAAAACAAAAAATTTATTTTTAATCTTCAATTTTCACTGACAAACAAATAGTTGAACTTTAAAGCAAAAGAGACGAATTTTTAACCAAATAGTTGAAATTTGGAAGAAAAAAAAATTTCCAACCAGTTGAATTCAATCAAAAAGGACGAATTTTTGAGCAATTGTTAAACCGAAACGATGAATTTTCAGTCGAAGCAGTGAATCTTAAAAAAAAAATTTTAAAGTAGTTCAAATTTAAACCGAATAATCAAAATTTCAACCTAAAAAGATCAACTTAAAAAAAAATCAATTTTCAAAAATGATGGTAAACATTGAAACCAAAAAGAGGAATTATTTACAAAACATTATAATTTTCAAACAAAAAATGTGATTTTTTAAAAACAAATTTAATTTACAGGAATTTTCAAAAGAAAATATGAGTTATGAACAATAAAGTTAACTTTCACCGAACACTTCAATTTTTTACTAAATTGTGAATTTTTCTACACAACATTACAATTTTCTTCCCAAAAATATTAATTTTCAACTAAAATGATGAATCTTCAACAACAAAATTATTTTTTTTAGGCTAGTTCAAATTCAAAAGTAAATAAACAAAATTTCATTTGATTTGAATTAATTTAAAAGATACTAATTTAAATAGAAGCAGTTGCATTAATTAAAAAACCAATTTTCAACAAAACACACGAATTTTTACCGAAGATGAATTTTCAATTAGGTAGTTTAATTTTTAATGAAAAATATGAAATTTCAACCAAGTAGTTAAATTTTTAACCAAAAATATGAATTTTTCACCAAGAAGTTTAATTTTCTACCAAAAAAGAGAAATTTTCAACAAAATACATCAATTCAACAATAATAAAATTAATAAAAATAGTTTAATTTTTAACCAAATACTTGAAATTTTCAACCAAAAGCAAGGATTTTCAGAAAAACGTTACTTTCCAACAAAATACTTTAATTTTTTACCAAATTGTGCAATTTTCTAGCAAAAAATACGAATTTTTCACAAAAAAAGTTAAATTTTTGTCTTAAAAATATAAATTTTTAATAAAAATGACGAAGTAGTTGAATTCATACAAAAAGGCGAATTTTTGACAAAATATTTGAATCCGCTACCGGAAGGATGAATTTTCAACAAAGAAAATTAATTTTCCACAAAAAAAAAAGAATTTTCAACCAAAAAAGATCATTTTTCTACCAAATATTTAAATTAGTAACTAAAAAGATGAATTTTTCATCAAGAAGTTTAATTTCCTGCCAAAAAAGACCAATTTTCAAGAATACTGTTTAATGTTGAAACTAAAAATACGAATGAAAAGTCCATTTTCATCCAAATATTTTAATTTTCCAGCAAAAAATACGAATTTCCTAACAGAAATTTCAATTTTTGTCCCAAAAATATGAATTTTCGATTTAAAAAAATTATTTGTTAAAAACTAATTCGAATTTTGAAAAAACTTAATTTCAATTAATTTCAAATAGAAGCATTTGCATTAATAAACCAACGAATTTTCAACAAAATACCCGAATTTTCCACCAAAATGAATTTTCGACAAAGTAGTTTAATTTTTAACCAGAAAGAAAAAATGTTCAATAAAATACACCAATTTTCAACAATATTAAAAATTATTGAAAATAGTTTCATTTTTAACGAAATAGTTGAAATCAACAAAATGTTAATTTTCAACAAAATACTATAATTTTCTACTAAATTGTGCAATTTTCTAGCAAACAATAAGAATGTTCTACAAAAAAATTCAATTTTTAGCTTAACAATATAAATTTTTAACTAAAATGACGAAGTATTTAAATTCATCCAAAAAATACGAATTTGCTACTACAAATTTCAATTTTGGCCCCAAAAATATGAATTTTCAATGTAAAAGAATAATTTGTTAAAAACTAATTCAAATAAAAACAACTTAATTTAATTTCAAAAATAAGCAGTTGAATTCATCCAAAAAAGACGAATTTTCAACGAAATAGTTTAATCCTCAACCAAAAAGGATGAATTTTCAAATCAGAAAATTAATTTTCTACCAGAAAGTGAATTTTCAAAAAATACATGGATTTCCAACCAAATAGTTGAATTTTTAATTAGAAAAATACAATTTTCAATTAAAAATATCAATTTTCAACCACGAATGGTTCAAAAAAATTAATTCTCAACTAATTAAAAAAGGAATTTTCAAGAAATAGTTCAAAATGATGTAATTCAAAAGTTTTTTCAGAATATACAGTTGAACCTTAGAGATTTAAAATGAAAAAAAATTATTTAAATAGAAAAATAAAAAATTAGGAAAATTCAAATAATCAAAAATATACCTCTCAGGTGCCAGGCGTACCCCACTGCACAAATGATGCGTACCTCTTTGCACAGCAAAGTGAGCCTCAACCACTCTGCCAAAAAAAATTTTTTTTTAATTTTGAATGGAGTGTAAAGTCTGAAAAATGAAAGTGATTTTCAAATATTCTATTTTTTTTTGAAAATTTATATTTTTTAGATAAAACTTTAACTATTTAGTGAGGATTCCACTATTTCATTAATAATTAATGTTTTTTGTTTAAAAATTCATCTTTTTGAATTCTTTTTTTTTATAAAGATTTATTATTTTAGTTCAAAAGTCATATGCTTTTTTGGATAATTTACTATTTTATTCAAACTAAGTTTAAAAAAAATTAATTTTGACGATAAAAAATTGAAATATTCTATTTTTTGTTGAAAATTTATACTTTTTGGATAAAACTTCAACTATTCAGTTGAGGATTCCACTAATTCATTAATAATTCATCTTTTTTGTTTGAAATTTCACCATTTTGAATTCTTTTTTTTTTCTAATGATTTATTATTTTAGTTCAAAATTAGTTTTTACAAAATTAGTTTTGTTCATAAAAAATTGAAATATTCTATTTTTCGTTGAAAATTTATATGCAGTTGAACTTTAGAGATTTAAAATGGAAAAAAATGTTTTGAATAGAAAAATAAAAATTCGGAAAATTAAAAAAATCCAAAATACACCTCGCAGGTGCCAGGCGTACCCCATCGCACAAATAACGTGTACCTCTTTGCACAGCAAAGTGAGCCTCACCAACTCTGCCAAAATTTTTTTTTTTAATTGTGGATAGAGTGCAAAGTCTGACAAATGAAAGTAATTTTCAAATATTCTATTTTTTGTTGAAAATTTATACTTTTTAGATAAAACTTCAACTATTTAGTTGAGGATTCCACTATTTCATTAATAATTAATGTTTTTTGTTTGAAAATTCATCTTTTTGAATTCTTTTTTTTATAACGATTCATTAGTTTAGTTCAAAAGTCATCTGCTTCTTTGGATATTTTACTATTTTATGCAAACTTAGTTAAAAAAAAAATTAATTTTGTCGATTTTTTATTTGAAATTTCACCGTTTTGAATTCTTTTTTTTTATAATGATTTATTATTTTAGTTCGAAATTCATCTGCTCGTTTGGATATTTAACCTCTTTTATTCATAAAAAGTTTTAAATAATTAGTTTTGTTGATAAAAAATTGAAATATTCTATTTTTTATTAAAAATTTATATACAGTTGAACTTTAGAGATTTAAAATGGAAAAAAATTATTTGAATAGAAAAATAAAACATTCGGAAAATTCAAATAATCCAAAATATACCTCTCAGGTGCCAGGCGTACCCCATCGCACAAATAACGTGTACCTCTTTGCACAGCAAAGTGAGCCTCACCCACTCTGCCAAAAAAAAATTTTTTAATTGTGGATGGAGTGTAAATTTTATATTTTTTAGATAAAAATTCAACTATTTAGTTGAGTATTCCACTATTTCATTAATAATTAATGTTTTTTGTTTGGAATTTCACCTTTTTGAAGTCTTTTTTTTTATAATGATTTATTATTTTAGTTCAAAATTCATCTGCTTGTTTGTATATTTAACTATTTTATCCAAAATTAGTTTGTTTTTTTTAAATTAGTTTTGTTGATAAAAAATTGAAATATTCTATTTTTTGTTGAAAATTTATATACAATTGAACGTTAGAAATTTAAAATGAAAAAAAATGATTAGAATAGAAAAATAAAAAATTCGGAAAATTCAAATAATCCAAAATACACCTCTCGGGTGCTAGGCGTACCCCATCGCACAAATGATGCGTACCTCTTTGCACAGTAAAGTGAGCCTCACCCACTCTGCCAAAAAAAAATTTTCAAAATTGTGGATAGAGTGTAAATTTTATATTTTTTAGATAAAAATTCAACTATTTGGTTGAGGATTCCACTATTTTATTAATAATTAATGTTTTTTGTTTAGAAATTCATCTTTTTTAATTCTTTTTTTTTATAACGATTTATTATTTTAGTTCAAAAGTCATCTGCTCGTTTGGATACTTCACTATTTTATTCAAACTTATTTAAAAAAAAAAAACTAATTTTGTCGATAACAAATTTAAATATTCTATTTTTTGTTGAAAATCTATACTTTTTAGATAAAACTTTAACTATTCAGTAGAGGATTCCACTAATTCATTAATAATTTATCTTTTTTGTTTAAAATTTTACTGTTCTGAACTCTTTTTTTTATAATGATTTATTATTTTAGTTCGAAATTCATCTGCTCGTTTGGATATTTAACTATTTTGTTCGAAATTAGTTTAAAAAAATTAGTTTTGTTGATAAAAAATTGAAATCTTCTATTTTTTGTTGAAAATTTATATACAGTTGAACTTTAGAAATTGAAAATGGAAAAAAATGATTTGAATAGAAGAATACAAAATTTGAAAAATTCAAAAAATCCAAAATACACCTCTCAGGTGCCAGTCGTACCCCATCGCACAAATGGTGTGTACCTCTTTGCACAGCAAAGTGAGCCTCACCCACTCTGCCAAGAAAAATTTTAAAAATTGTGGATAGAGTGTGAAGTCTGAAAAATGAAAGTGATTTTCAAACGTATTGAGTAGATAATTATTGAACTTTACCGTTGGAGGATCTTGGCCCAATTCGCAAACTTTATTCAACTTTATCATGAAGAAAGAAACATTAAGAAAGAAATCAAGAAACTATATGTTATCTAATTGGTAACCTAGTTTCTGAACTATTTTTACGGATTTTTAAATTTATGTTTTTAATATTAGAAAATAATAATCCAGGGACGTCATCATCAAATTTCCAATACGCTTGTTTATGTAAGCTTCAACCGGTCTAGATAGAGTTTAATTATTATTTCCCGGATGTGTTCTGTTAGTTCCTGACCATTGAATTTCAAGCTTCACAGGAAATGCATATACTGTTGTAGAAATCATGATTAATTCACTCTCTTTGAAACCCTCCGTGGAGGGTTTACTTGAAATTTCCCTTTCAGAATATCAACTGAAATAATATCCGCTTTGTTGATCCAGAATAATAAAGTTGATCCAAGTAAATTAAATAGAGAACTATATCCATTTCGATGTTTAGAAATAGAATTAGGCAACAGAAATCTGATGACAAATTGAGGGGTAAAAATTTTGTTGAAACATTAAAAGCAATTTATATTTGCAGTAGACTCATCTTGGATGATTTCCAAACTCTTAAGTTGATTCATTGCGAATCCATTTTAAGATTTGTCTCATTTACCAGAATAATGAAAAAAATTAAAAGATTCAAGGATTCAAAATTTTCACTTCAATTTGGTTTGGTTGATTCCCTTTTTCTCCCTCTTTTTTCCTTTTTTATTCAACTATTTACAAAAAATTTCTGAAAAGAAAACTTTTTAAGTATCCTCTGACTTCTTCTTTTTAGCGGACCGACCTGACGAGAAATTGATCCGAAAAACAACAATGGTTCGCATGGGAATCAGAGTGATTCAAGGACCAAATTCACCCCCATCAACAAACACAGTTTATAACGTGCCTTCCACTACAGGGCTGTCGTTGCTTAGCAGAATCCAGGGCTGCGATCCTCAGAAGATAAAAGTTTCATACAACGATATCACCTACCCTGATATCACAGAAGCAGAAGGTACATCAAAAATTCCTATTATTTATTCATGGATATGCTACAGACTTCGCCTTTCCTGAATTCTTGAAATATACGCTCTTAAGGGGGTCATCCCGTGCGACAGCTTTTTTTGAAAAGGTTTTTTCGAAATTTTTTATAGCGAAACTAAAAAACACAGAGCTTCAAAATTTTTACTATATATTCATTCAGTCTCTAAACTGAGCGAAGAATTCCCGTGTGGTTCGGATTCACACCCCAATAGTTCGGGTGGTTTCTCTTTTTTTGTTTTTCACACGAAGGATTGGTGCGCTCGCACGACCGAGTCGTGCGAGCACCCCAACCATTCGGGTGCTCACCCGATACAGCAGCGGGCGAACTGACGGGGCGCCCGCCCGAATGGTTGGGGAGCTTGCACGAATGATTCGGGAGATTCGAGTCGTCAACCGCGTTGGATTTTGCGCGTTCGACGTTTGCGCATGTTCGCTAATGGCAACAGCTGATGAACATCAGACTCTTCCGGATTGTCACTGTTTCTAGTTTATGTCGATTTTACTGTTCATGTGCGAGATGTTAGTCAATTTCAGTGGAATAAAGTGTAAGTAGTTATCTGGTTTTTCTTTGGATAATCATTAACGAAGGTAAGAGCTGCGTCCATTAGCGAACATGGGCAGACGTCGAACGAACAACATCCAACGCGGTTGACGACCCGAATCTCCCGAATCATTCGTGCAAGCTCCTCAACCATTCGGGCGGGCGCCCCGCCGATTCGGTCGCTGCTGTTTCGGGTGAGCACCCGAATGGTTGGGGTGCTCACACGACTCAGTCGTGCGAGCGCACCATTCTTTTGTGTGAAACAGAAAAAAAGAGAAACCACCCGAAATATTGGGGTGTAAACGCGAATCACTCGGGAATTCTTCGCTCAGTGTAGTAGTGGGTCAGAATTTTTAGAGGGAAAAATATGATCCTGATCGCGAGTTTCATTGAGCGAATGGCAACGATACAAAAAAAGGTAGGTAAACGGCGACCATGATTCTGTCAGAGTGGCTTATCCGAAATCGAAAAACAAAATTGGATGTTAATCTATAGGTGGATGGCTATCGCCGGAACTAGGATTTTTTTTAAATCTTGAAAATTCAAATTTTTATATGCTTTTAAACATTTAGACCCAAAATTTCATGATTTTTTGCGACTATTTCTTTATGAGAAAAAAAACGGTTCAATATTTTTTTTAAATCCTAGTTCCGGCGATAGCCGTACGTGTGCTGAATGTACCATTAAAATTTGAGAGCAATCGATTGAACAGTTTTTGAGAAATCATGGTCGCCATTTAAAAAAATGTAGTTTAGAGAAAAACGCGTTTGAAAGTTCGGGTGTTATAGCTTCGACTTTCGGAAAATAACTTAACCAGTATATTCTATACATGCTCGAGATTGGATTTATGCAAAAACAAAAAAATTGATTTTTTTGAAACCGTCACACGGGATGACCCCCTTAAAAATCTTAAATTACTTTCAAAATTGAAAATCTTCCGCTTGCGTCAAAATAAGAGCTTCTTCAAAACTGACTTTATTTCATGATTGCAAATTCCTCTAGTTTCTGTATAGTTACTTTCATTGAGAATTCAAAATTTGCTGCTACCTGGGAACATCAGGAAATTTTATAGGAAAAATTTCAATTTAGGGCTTGGGTTCAAATTGGAAATTTTTCACCTTTTGCCTCAAAAACTACGCATCCTATCGGAACATAATCCAAATTTTTACCTCTTTTTTGGATGAACAAATTTCGTTTTTATCATTTTTTTCATAGCTTGTGTTATTCATCTCTATAATCTCTATAATCTCTATAATCTCCTACAGACAATTTTTCTATTTTCAATGCTGTTTTTTTACGAATAAAACAAAAACTACCCATCATATCAAAAAGTGAATAATAACAAATTTGTTAGTCTTTTTTAAGCGCACAATTTTTGTCTATTCATCTTTTGTCGTATCTTGCATCGTTTGACAGCAAAATGGAATTTTTTATTTTTCATTATTTTTTTGTACGATCAAAATTTGTATTTTTGACTTTTCAAAAAATTAAAAAGAGTTGTAATAAAAATATTGTAGGATGTTCAAGAAGCAACGTTTTTCTCCTCTTGCCTTTTTTTCAGATCGTGCGTTTTTCGGCTTAAAATGTTCATTTTCGTTGGTTTTTTGGAATTTTGAAAATGTTATAACTCCGGTAATTTTTTTTTTATCCGATAAAGTCATTGAGATATTTTGTTCTTATTCTTGCGTACTACTAATAACCGTACATAGAATTTCCAAATCTTAAAAAAAAGTGGTCTCAAAAATTTTCAAAATGTGCCCACTTTTTGAATTTTCATCCAAAATAGTTGGTTAACGAACTCGTTCTTTCTTTGTAGGCCATAAAAAAGTGTGCCAAAGCACAATCCAATCTGATCAATCTTTCAAAAGTTATCGTGCCTACACGATACTACAGACAGACAGACAGACAGACAGACATACAGACAGACAGACAGACATACAGACAGACACCTTCGTAAAAATCATTTTTTCTGACTCAGGAGGTCTCAAAACGTGGAGATTTCATGAAAACCGACAAAGTAAAATTTTCCATAAAACTAATACTTTCCCATTAGAATGAGAATGTAAAAACTCAAAATTAGCAACTGCTTAGGAACAACAGGGAATTTTATAGACAAATTTCCTAATTATTTGGGTTTAAATTGAAAATTGTCCTCCGCTTGCCTCAAATTTACTGCTTCTTTAAAACTAACGTTATTAAATCATTGCTAATTTGTCTAATTTCTGTATGGTTGCTTTATTAAGAATTCGACATTTGCAGCTTCCTGACAATAACAGAAAAATTTTACAGAAACCCTTTTTAAGAAGAGCTTGGGTTGAAATTGAAAGGTTTCTTCGTTTGCCTAAAATTTACTGTTCCTTTCAAATTTACTGCTTCTTTCAAATTGACAGTTCCTTTCAAACAGACTATACTACATCATTGCAAATGAATCTAATTTCTGTATGAAAACTGAAAATTAGCAGCTTCCTAGGATCAACAGGGAATTTTATAGAACAATTTTTGAATTAGGGTTTGGGCTCAAATTTTCAATTTTCATCCGGTTGCCACAAATTAAAAAATCTTTGAAAACTGACTGTACTACAGCATTCATTCATTCATTCAATCATCTATCAACCATACATTGAGGATTCAACACTTGCAGCTTCCTAGGAACGAGAAATTTTACAGAAACACTTTTTCAGATTAGGGTTTGGGTTCAAATTTTAAGTTTGTGTCTGCTTGCCTTTAGTTTACACATCCTTTAAAATTAACTTTATTACATCATTGCTAATTTGTCTAATTTCTGCATAGTTGCTTCTTTAGGAATTCAACATTTGCAGCTGCCTAACAACATGAAATTTTACAAAAATCGTTTCTAATAAGAGCTTAGGTTCAACTTAGAAATTTTCCACGGTTTGCCTCAAATTTACAGCTCTTTTCAAATTGATTATACTACATCATTGCAAATGAATTTATTTTTTGTATAGTTATGTTCCTGGAAAACTAAAAATTAGCAGCTTCCTAGGAAAAACAAGGAATTTTATAGAAAAATTTATAAATTAGGGCTTGGGTCCAAATAGGAAATTTTCATCCGCTTGCCTCAAATTTACAGCTCTTTGTAAACTGACTGTACTACATCATTCATTCACTCATCAATCATTCACTGAGGATTCAAAGCAACTTCCTAGGAACAACAAGAAAGTGCATAGAAAAACGTTTTCAAATTATGGTTTAGATTCAAATTTTATGTTTGTGTCCGCTTGCCTTTAGTTTACACATCCTTTAAAATTAATTTTATTACATCATTGCTAATTTGTCTAATTTCTGCATAGTTGCTTCATTAGGTATTCAACATTTGCAGTTGCCTAACAACATGAATCCTTTAAAATTGATTATACAACATCATTGCAAATAAATGTAATTGGTGTATAGTTATGTTCATGGAAAACTAAAAATTAGCAGCTTCCTAGGAACAACAAGGAATTTTATAGAAAAATTTATAAATTAGGGCTTGGGTCCAAATGGGAAATTTTCATCCGCTTGCCTCAAATTTACAGCTCTTAGAAAACTGACTGTACTACATCATTCATTCATTAATCAATCAATCATTCATTCATTCATTCATTTATCAATCATTCATTGAGGATTCATCACTTGCGCCTTCATAGGAACAACAAGAAATTTTACAGAAACACTTTTTCAAATTAGGGCTTGGGTTCAAATTGTAAGTTTGTGTCCGCTTGCCTTAAATGCACAGCTCCTTTAAAACTAACTTTATTACATCATTGCTAATTTGTCTAATTTCTGTATAGCTGCTTCAATGGGCATTCAGCATTTGCAGCTTCCTAACAGGATGCAATTTTACAGAAATCCTTTTTAATAAGAGCTTCGATTCAAGTTAGAAATTTTCCTCCGTTTGCCTCAAATTGACAGCTCCTTTAAAATTGACTACGCTACATCTTTGCAGATAAATCTATTTCTGTACAGTTATGTTTATGGAAAACTAAAAATTAAAAGCTTATTTGGAACAACAGGAAATTTTATAGGAAAATTTTTAAATCAGGGCTTGGTTTCAAATTGAAAATTGTCCTTTGTTTGCCTTAACTCTACAGCTTTTTCAAACCTAACCATATTAAATCATTGCTAATTTGTTTAATTTCTTTACAGTTGCTTTATTGGGAATTCAACATTTGCAGCTTCCTAAAAATAACATGAAACTTTACAGAAACCCTTTTAATAAGAGCTTGGGTTCAAATTGGAAATGTTTCTTCGTTTGCCTCAAATTTACAGCTCTTCGAAAACTGACTGTATTACATCACTTACTCATTCGTTCATTGATTCATTCATCAATCATTCATTGAGGATTAAACACTTGCAGCTTCCTAGGAACAACAAGAAATTTTACAGTAAAACTTTTTCAGATTAGGGCTTGGTTTCAAATTGTAAGTTTGTGTCCGCTTGCGTTTAATTTACAGCTGCTTTAAAACTAACTTTGTTACAACATTGCCAATTTGTCTAATTTCTGTATAGTTGCTTCATTAGGAATTTAACATTTCCAGCTTCCTAACAACATGAAAGTTTACAGAAATCCTTTTTAATAAGAGCATCGGCTCAAATTAGAAATTTTCTTCCGGTTGCCTCAAATTTACAGATCCTTTCAAATTTACAGCTCCTGTCAAATTGGTTATACTACATCATTGCAAATAGATCTAATTTCCGCATAGTAATGTTCATGGGAAACTGAAAATTATCAGCTTCCTAGGAACAACAAGGAATTTTATAGAAAAGTATCTAAATTAGAGTTTGGGACCAAATTGGAAATTTTCACCCGCTTGCCTCAAATTTACAGCTCTTCGAAAACTGACTGTATTACATCACTCATTCATTCATTCATTCATCAATCATTCATTGAGGATTAACACTTCGAGCTTCCTAGGAACAACACAAATTTTTACAAAAAAACTTTTCAGATTAGGGTTTGGGTTCAAATTGAAAATTTGTGTCCGCTTGCCTTTAGTTTGCACATCCTTTAAAATTAATTTTATTACATCATTGCTAATTTGTCTAATTTCTGTATAGCTGCTTCATTAGGAATTCAACATTTGCAGCTTCCTAACAACAACTTGTTTTTAAGAAATCCTTTCTAATATTAGCTTGGATTCAAATTAGAAATTTTCCTCTGTTTGCCTCAAATTGACAGCTCCTTTCAAATTGACTATACTATATCATTGCAAATGAATCTAATTTCTGTATAGTTATGTTTATGGAAAACTGAAAATTAGACGCTTCTTTGGAACAACAGGGAATTTTATAGAAACATTTTTGAATTAGGTCTTCGGTCCAAATTGGAAATTTTCATCCGTTTGCCTCAAGTTTACAGCTTCTTTTAAATTGACAGCACCTTTCAAATTGACAACATCACATCACTGCAAATAAATCTAATTTCTGTATATTTTACTTACGTTCATGGAAAACTAAAAATTAGCAACTTCCTAGGAACAACAAGGAATCTCATAGAAACTTACAATTTGAACCCAACCCCTGATTTAAAAACTTATCCTATAGAATTCGCGGTTGTTTCCAGGAAGCATCAGATATTGGATGTTCAATTAATGATTGACGAATGAATGATGTCGCAGAGTCAATTTTAAAAGAGCTGTAACTTTGGGACAAGCGGATGAAAATTTCCAATTTGAACTCAAGCCATAATTTGAAAATTTTTCTATAACATTCCCTGTTTGTGTCAGCTTGCCTAAAATTGACCGCTTCTTCAAAACTGACATTATTACATCATTGCTGATTTGTCTAATACCTATACAGTTACTTTCACTGAGAATTCAAAATTTGCAGCAGAATTTTTTACAAAATTTCACATTTTGGCCTGCGTTGAAAATTTGTTATTTCGCCACGTTTTCCTTTTTATAGCTGTGAGGCCTTCAAGTGAATATTTGAAGCTCAATGAACCTGGATGACCATTTTTCATTTCGAATACAAGGCTTGATACTAAATTCTCAACATATTTTCCACATGTAGTAAAATTCAAAACTTCTTGAAAAAGAAACTAGAATAGGGTAACTAAAACTCCCCGAAGTTACACCTAAAGGGGCTAAACTTCCTGGCAATTTTAGATTTATGGAGTCTCGAATACTTCCATAAGTTTCAATATTTCTTGAAAAAAATGGGCTTACTGTAATATTTATAGATTATATATACACTGCCGCACAGTGAGTTTTTTTTACAAAATTTTGTTCAAAATTCTGCTGACTGCTCAATTTTTGTCGTATTTTTTTATAAATTTTTTTTTAAATACTCGTAACGAATTATAATGCCATGTAGCGTTGCTACTTATTTAGTTTTTTGCCAAAAACTAACCTAAAAAAAATGAACTTGCCAAGGTAGCTGACCAACGAAATTTCGAAACTTTTAAAACCATGGAATCGGGTATATCTTTACACACAAACCTCAAACCAGAAGCCTCAAACGTCAAACCTCAAACCCACAAACCTCTAATCCCCAAACCCGTAAACCCACGAACCTCAAACCCAAAAATCTCAAACGCACAAACCTCCAATCCACAAAATTGAACCCCCCAAGCCCATAAACCTACAAACCTCAAACTCACAAATTCATAAACCTAAAACCCCGAACCCTCAAAC